>JAQZBX010088999.1:0-12685 GCA_029593785.1 Cabassous unicinctus
TCAGTAAAGTTTTATACTTTTCTCCATTACTATTTGACATTTTAAAAAACGCTAATTTTTGAAGAACTTTTATTAAGTTTTTCCTCAGTACCTTTATTGCTGTTGTTGTTGCTTGTATCTATTAAGAGGATCATATAATTTTTCTCCCTTGTTCTGTGTACGTGACTAATTACATTGATTGAGCTATGAGAGTTAAATCAACTTTGAATTCCTGAAGTAAGTCATTTTCTTTTCCTCTCTCTTCTTTTTTGATTAACCTTACTGTATAAGTTTATCAATTTTTTCAGTCTTTTAACAGAACTAACATTCTCTCCAAAATACATTTTGTTGTCATTTTATAATTTTTCTTATTTTAATTTCACTATTCTGCTGTTATTGTTATCTCTTTTCTTTTACTACTTTTGGGTTTAATCTGTTTTTATTTTTCTAAATGCATATGATAGATGATTAACTCATTGAATCCAGGCATATTCTTTAAATATTATCACTAAATACAATATGTTTCCTTCAAATGTTTAGGTTCATTGACATCCCATATCATTTGTTATGAAGTATTTTTATTAACATTCAATTCTAACAGTTTATAAAGATTTTATGGTTTCTTCTTTGAGCCAATAATTACTTAGAAATTGATGTTTTAATTGTCATAATTTTATGGGCATTTTTTTTAACCTTTCTGTTATTGATTTGTAATTTAATTAAATAATGTCCAGAAAATATTGTATGATAACTGTCATTTGAAATTTTATTTTAGCCAAAAAGTAGTCAACATTTTGTAAATGTTTTCTGTTTGCATGAGAAGAATGTGTGTTCTCTAATTTTTAAAGCAAGGTTCTAGCTATATCCATTATGTCAATTTTGCTAATTATGTTTTTTTAACTTTATTTTTAAAGAAGTTTTAGATTATAAAAATATTACATCGAAAATATAGGGGATTCCCATATACCCCATCCCCTCCCCTCTCACATTTTCCCCTATTAATAACATATTACATTAGTCTGATATGTTTGTTACAATTGATGAACAGATATTGAAGCTTTGCTACTATCCTTGGTCTATAGTTTACATTTTGATTTACACTTTAGACTATACAATTTCATAGGTTTTGAAAAAATGTATAATAGCATGTATTTGTCATTGCAAAGTCATGAAGAGCAATTCCAATGCCCTAAAAATGTCCTGTGTGCCACGTATTCTTCCCTTCCCCTCCCATCAGAACCTATGGTAACCACTATCTTTATATCAATATTACAAGTTCTTCCGTTACTACAGTAATAATAAGTCTACTTTGGTCATGGTTGCATTCCCCCCTTAAGTTTTCCTCATTCCTCAATTTTGAAGATTTGGGAATGGTCATGCCCACTCTGCTTCAGATTGAGAGGAGGCTTAGATACCATGGGATCCCTTTCAGATGGAAGGAACTGTTTTGTTTGCAGTTGTAGATATTCTTTGCTTTTTGGCAGAGTATTGACCATCATCATCATTTTGTTAGTTGTCCTCGGTGAGTCTGATGAACTAGAGAGTAGATGTTGGCCGCAACTCTGCTGAGATTCAGGGCTCAACCAGCATATGAACAGACTGAAAATGTAAGTCTCTGGGACAGATATTTAATGGGTATATTGCTAATTATAGGTTCAAATAAAAGGGGTAGAAGAATCTTGTGTAGGGAAATTATGAAGGAGCCTAACTCTGTTACAGTGGGGAAAGAGGTTATCAGGTATTCCAAGGTAAGGCCCATTGATGATTTCATGGGGGGTGTGCCCCCCATGTCCTAATGTCCAGATATCTCTAGAGCCCAGTTTGAAGCTTTTTTTACTGTAGTAGTTAGTGAGATCTGCCAGAGATGTACATAAGCATAAACTCTGGAATGACCTCCTGACTCACTTTGAAATCTCTTAGCCATGTTTAAAACTCTTTTGTATTTAATATTTCCCCCTTTTGGTAAAGGTCTTTTTCCAAATGGATCACTGATTCTCACTTGATAGTAACCCCTCTGTGCCAGTGAGGCTCATCCCTTAGAGTCATGTCCCATGTCGGGGGGAATGTAGTGAGTTTACTTGCTGAATTTGGTTTAGAGAGAGGCTACATTTGAGTAACAAGGAGGCAATAAATATTATTAGGGTAAGCTTCAATTTTACAAGAAAAATTTTATAAGTACAAGCATTAGCATTGAGGGCTTGGCGTATTGGTATTTTTTCTTTTATTAGGCACTGCCTATGTACTCTAGAGATTCTTGCCACTCTATTAGAGAATGCAGCAGAACTTCCCAGGATGGGAATTTAATATTTTGTTGGTTATAGTGTGGGTCTCCACCCACTTAGATAACAGCCTATGACCACATGAACACATTCAAATTCCACAGAGGCATGCCCCAGGTGTACCCTTCCCCACACATCTCCCTACCACTGATTCCCTGCACCAGTGATCCTCTCCTGCTATAGCTGCCAAAAGAACACTCCCACAGTTGTATTCTCAACCAGTTTCTCTAGCCCTCCTCCCAGCTCTATGGATAGCCCCACCCAATGCCCAATCTCACTATCACTTACACTCCAGCACCATTGACTCCACTCACATCACTGCACCACCTTCACCATCCACTGCAAAACCTCCCCCATCTACCTTATAGATTCTGCCCAGATTGAGTATTGGCCCACCATCTTCTACTCAATTTTTATCTCCTAGTAACCTATCTTCCAGACTCTACCTCTGAGTCTGCTTAATGTCCTTCACTCATATTAGTGAGGTCATGCAATACTTGTCCTTTTGTAACTGGCTTACTTCACTCAACATGAGGTCTTCAAGATTCATCCATGTTGTCCCAAGTGTCAATACGTCATTCCTTCTTACAGCTGAATAATTTTCCATCATATGTATATGATAAATATTTTATCTATTCATCTGTCAATGGCTATTTGGTTGGCTTCCAACATTTGGCAATTGTGAATAATGCTGCAATGAACATTGGTGTACATATATCTGTTAGTATCCCTGCTTTCAATTCTTCTGGGTATATTCCTAGTAGTGGTATCACCAGATCATTCTATACTTAGCTTCCTGAGGAACCGCCAAACCGTCCTCCACATTGGCTGCACCATCCTCCAGAGTGCCTGCACCATTCTACATTCCCATCAGCAGTGGATGAGTGTTCCTATTCCTCCACATCATTTCCAATATTTGTAGTTTTTTTTTTAAATAGCAGACAGTCTAATAGGTGTAAGATGATATCACATTGTAGTTTTAATTTGCATATCTCTAATAGCTAGAGATGTTGAGCATCTCTTCATGTGCTTTTTAAACATTTATATTTCCTCTTTGGAAAAGTGTCTATTCAAATCCCTTGCCCATTTTTAAAAATAGGTTGTTTGTCTTTTTATTTTTGAGATAGAATATTTCTTTGTATATGCTGGATATTAGGACCTTATCAGATAGGTGTTTCCCAAATATTTTCTCCCATTGAATAGGCTGCCTTTTCACTGTCTTTACAAACACTTTGAAGTACAAATGTTTTTAATTTTGTGTGGTTCCATTTATCTATTTTTCCTTTTATTGCTCCTGCTTTGGTTGTAAAGTTTATGAAACCATTTTCTACTACAAGATCTCATAAATGCTTTGCTACATTATCTTCTAGGGGCTTTATTGTCTTGGCTGTTATATTTAGATCATTGATCCATCTTGAATTAATTTTTATATACAGCATGAGATGATATCCTCTTTCATTTTTTTTTGTATATGGCTATTCAGTTCTCCCAGCCCCATTTATTGAAGAGACTGTTCTGTTCCATTCGAGTGGGTTTGGTTGTTTTGTTGAATTTCAGTTGGCTGATTATGCATGGGTCTATATCTGAATTCTCAATTTGGTTCCATTGGTCACTATGACTATTCTTGTGCCAATACCATGTGGGTTGTTTTTTTTTTTAAGATTTATTTTATTTATGTATTCCCCCACCTCATTGTTTATGCTCACTGTGTGCTCTCTGTGTCTGCTCATCTTCTCTTTAGGAGGCACCAGGAACTGAACTTGGGACCTCCCATGTGGGAGAGAGGCACTCAATTGCTTGAGCCACCTCCACTCCCTTCTTTGTTGTCACTCTCATTGTGTTTCCTCTTTGTGTCTCTTGTTGCTTCATCTTTTTTCATCAGCTCACCAAGCCAGCCCATCAAGCCAGCTCACTGTCTTGCTCGTCTTCTCCAGGAGGCACTGGGTACCAAACCTGGGACCTCCTATGTGGTAGGCAGGAGCTCAATCATTTGAGCCATATCCACTTCCCTACCGTGCGGTTTTGACCACAGGAGCTTTGTAGTATGCTTTAAAGTCAGGTAGCATGATTCCTCCAATTTCATTTTTCCTTTTCAAGATGATTTTGGCTATTTGGTGCCCCTTATCCTTCCAAATAAATTTGATAATTGGCTTTTCCAGTTCAGTAAAAATGCTGTTGGAACTTATTGGTATTGCATTGAATCTGTAAATAAATTAGGATAGGATAGACATCTTAAGATATTTAATCCGTGAGCATGGAATATTCTTCCATTTATTTAGGTTTGCTTTGACTTCCCTTAGCAATGTTGTGTAGATTTCTGTGTAAAAGCCCTTTACATCCTTAGTTAAGTTTATTCCTAGAGATTTGATTCCTTAGTTCCTAATATAAATGGAATTTTTTTCTTGATTTCCTCCTCAGATTGCCCATTATTAGTGTACTGAAATGCTACTGATTTTTGCATGTTGATCTTATATCCTGCCAGTTTACTAAACTCATTTATCAGCTCTTGACACTTTGTTGTAGATTTTTCAGGACTTTTTACATATAGAATCATGTCATCTGCAAATAGTGAAAGTTTTACTTCTTCCTTTCTTATTTGGATGTTTTTATTTATTTTTGCCTAAGTGCTTGAGGAAGAACTTCTAATACAATGTTAAATAAGAGTGGCGATGGCCTTGCACTCTCTTTTAAAATTTATCATTTCTTTCAATCTATTTTTCTGTTTATTTTACAATTTTACAGTAAAAGACTTTTTAACAGCTAAAAAAGCCATTGATTATACACTTTGAATAGATCATAGGGTATGTGAATATATCTCAATAAAACTGTTTACTGAAAAAATAAATAATTGTGCAAAAATACCAGAAATAGCAGCTCTGTACATCAGGGGAAACAGAGAAATTGAGAGGAGAAAAATTTTCTTGTTTGTTTGTTTGTTTACCTGTTTTTTATTTTATTTATTATTATTGAAATAACAAAAATGCTTTACTAATGATTGAAGTGATGAACACACAACTGTGTGATTATACCAAATACCATTGATTGTACACTTTGGATAAATTGTATGCTTTATTAATATTTATCAATAAAATTTATTTGTTTAAAAAAATAAGAGAGGTGACAGTGGGCATCCTTGTCTTGTTCCAGATGTTGGAGGGAAAGCCTTTCGCCTTTCAACATTCAGTATGCTGTTAGCTGTGGGTTTTTCATATATGTCCTTTATCGTGTTGAGGAAGTTCCCTTCTAATCCCATGTTTTGAAGTGTTTTTTATCAAAAAAGGGTGCTGTATTTTGTTGAATGCCTTTTATGTATCAATAGAGATGATCATATGGTTTTTTCCTTTGATCTGTTAATGTGATGTATTACATTGATTGATTTTCCTATGTTGAACCATCCTTGCATACCTGGGATCATGGTATATAATTCGATTGATGTGTTGTTGGATATGATTAGTAAGTATTTTGTTGAAGAATTTTGTATCTCAGTTCATTAGATAGATTGGTCTGTAGTTTTCTTTTCTTGTAGCATCTTTATGTGGCTTTGGTATAATGGTGATGTTGGAATTATAGAATGACTTAGGTAATATTCCCTTCTCTTCAATTTTTTTCCTATTTTTAGAAGAGTTTGAGCAGGATTGGTATTAATTCTTTCTGGAATGATTCATAGAATTCATTTGTGAAGCCATCTGGTCCTGGGCTATCCTTGGTTGGGAGGTTTTTGATGATGAGTCCAATCTCATACTTGAGATTGGTCTGTTGAGTTCTTCCATATCTTCTTTCATCAATGTAATTGCTTGTGTGTTTCTAGAAACTCATCCATTTCATCTAAATTGTCCATCTTTTTGGCATATAGTTTTTCAAAGTATCCTCTTATGATACTCTTTATTTCTGTGGGATCAGTGGTGATATCTTCTCTCTCGTTTCTGATTTTATTTATTTGCATCTTCTCTCTTTTTTATCTTGTTAGTCTAGCTAAGGGTTTGTCAATTTCATTAATCTTCTCAAATAGCCAGCTTTTGGTTCTGTTAATTCTTTCTAGCGTTTTTTTTTTTTTAATTCTCAATTTCATTTAATTCTGCTCTAATCTTTATTTCCTTCCTTTTGCTTGCTTTGGGATTAGTTTATTGTTCTTTTTCTAGTTCCTACAGGTGTACAGTTAAGTTTTTGATTTTACCTCTTTCTTCTTTTTTGTTTTTTAATTTTTTTAAGGATACTTAGATTATACAAATGTCACATAAAAAATATAGGGGATTCCTATATGCCCTGCTCCCCATACCTCCCACATTTTCCCACATTAACAACATCCTTCATTAGTGTGGTACATTCATTGCAATTGATGAGCACATTTTGAAGCATTGCTACTAAGCATGGATTAAAGTTTACATTGTAGTTTACACTCTTTCCCATCCAATTCTTTAGGTTATGGCAAGATTTCTAATGGCCTGTGTCTGTCATTGCAATGTTATTCAGGACAATTCCCAAGTCCTGAAAATGTCCCCGCATTACACCTATTTTTCCCTGTCCCTGCCCTCAGAACCTCCAGTGGCCACTGCCTCTACCTCAATGATATAATTTCTTCCATTGCTAGGAGAATACCAGTAAGTCTGCTTTAGTATATAGTTCATTCCCCAGTCCTGGGGATTCTGGCATGGTGATGTCCACTCCACCTCTAAGTGAGAGGGGGCTGTGATCCCATAGGGCTGATGGATGGGACTCTCTTGGTATGGTAGTTGTCCATCATCACCTCCATGTTAGTTGTCCTGGGTGAGACCAATGAACTGGAGAGTAGGTGTTGCAACTCCATTGAGATTCAGGGCCCAGCTGGCACATGGGCAGCCCAAAGATTTAAGCCCCACTTTGGAATTTATGCTCCCCAGAGTGACAGAGTTGGGCTCAGTTGTGGTTTCCCTACACATGGCTTTTCTGTCCTTCTATTTGAACCCATAATTAGTACTAGAGTTGGTAGGTGTATGTTCAAGAGACTTAAATCTCTCTTCTTTTTTAATGTAGGCATTTAGAGCTATAAATTTCCCTTTCAGCACTGACTTAGCTGCATCCCATAAATTTTGATATGTTGTGTTCTCATTTTCATTCTCTTCAAGGTAGTTACTAATTTCTCTGGCATTTTTCTCCTTGTCCCACTAATTGTTTAAGAGTGTGTTGTTTAACCTCCATATAATTGTGCCTATTCCAGTTCTCCAACCTTTATTGATTTCTAGCTTCATTACATTGTGGTCAGAAAGTGCTTTGTATAATTTCAATCTTTCTGAATTCATTGAGACTTGTTCTGTAACCTAGCATGTGGTCTATCCTGGAGACTGTTCCATGAGTACTCGAGAAGGATGTATATACTGCTGCTTTGGGGTGAAATGTTCTGTATAATGTTCTGTATTAGGTCTACTTCCTCTAACATATTATTCAAGGTCTCTGTTTCTTTATTGACCCTCTGTGGACATGTTTTGTCTAATAGAGATAATGGTATATTGAATTCCCCCACTATGATTGTAGCGGCATCTGTTTCTCCCTTTAGTTTTGCTTGTATTTGCCTCAAGTCTTTTGGGGATTCCTGGTTTGATGCATAAATATTTATGATTGTTCTTTCTTCTTATCTGAGTACCCATTTTTTAATACATAGTGACCTTCTTTGTCTCTTACAACAGTTTTGCATTTAAAGTCTATTTTGTCTGATATTAGTTTAGGTACTCTTGCCCTTTTTTGGTTATTGTTTGCATGTAAAATCTTTTCCCAGCCTTTCACTTGCAACCTGTTTGTGTCCCTGGGTCTAAGGTGAGTTTCTTGGTGACAGCATATAGATGGATCATATTTCCTTATCCATTCTGCCAAACTATCTTTTGATTGGAGAGTTTATTCCATTAACATTCAGTGTTATTACTGTGAATGCAGTACTTACTTTAGCCATTTTTTCTTTAGGCTTATATATGTCATATTTTATTTTTATTTCTTTTTTTATCCTTTTAGTCACTATTACCTTTCTATATTCTCCTCCAAGTCTCTCTCTCCTGTTTTTTCCTTCAACCTGCAGGACTTCCTTTAGTTTTTCTTGAAGGCCAGGACTCTTGTTAACAGATTCTCTCAATTTCTGTTTATCTCTGAGCATTTTAAACTATCCCTCATTTTTGAATGACAGGTTTGCTGGATACAGAATTCTTGGTTGGCAATTTTTGTTTTTTTTCTTTCAGCACCTTAACTATGTCATACCACTGCCTTCTTGCCGCCATTGTTTCAGATGAGAAGTCAGCATTTAATCTTATCAAGCTTAACTTACATTTGATGCATCTCTTTTCTCTTGCTGCTTTCAGGATACTGTCTTTGTTTTGAGCTTTTGACAATCTGATAAGTATGTATCTTGGGGTAGGTCTTCTAGGATTTATTGTGCTTGGAGTATGCTGCCACGTATATCCATGTCCCTCATAAGAGTTGGAAATTGTTTGGCCATTATTTCCTCAAACACTCCTAGAGCCCCCTTTCCCTTCTTTTCTGCCTCTGGGATGCCCACAATGCATATGTCTGTGTTTTTCAGGTTGTTATTCAATTCTCTGAGCCCCTGCTGAATTTTTTCCATTTTTTTTGGTCTATCTATTCTACTATCTGTGCGATTTCAGATGTCCTATTTTCTACCTCACTAATTCTTTCCTCTGCCTGTTCAAATCTGCTGTCATATGCTACTAATATATTTTTAATTTCTTGCATCATGTGTTTCATCACCATAAGATCTGTTATCTTTTTATATATATTTACAATTTCTTCTGTATGTTCCCCCAGTCTCTTCTTGATATCCTTTATCTCTTCCTTCATTTCACTAAGTTGATTAAGGATATTTATTTGGATATCCTTGATTAGTTGTTCCACGTTATGTGTCTCCTTCTGCTTTTTAGTTTGTTCATTATTCTGGGCCATGATTTCCTGTTTCTTTGTATGGCTTGTAATATTTTGCTGATATGTAGGCATCTGTTTATCTTTTTGGGCTTATTGAGTTGGTTTCTCTTTCTAGGCTAGGGTTTTATTTTTGTTTGGTTTTGTGTTAGGGGACCTCTTTATAACTTGGTTCCACTTATTCTATATACATGTAGTTGCCTGTGTTCAATGGAAAAGAATATAGACCCACAAAAAAAGGAAAGAAAGAAGAGACAAAAGAAAAATAAAATAAAAAATAAAAGGAAGGGAAAAGAACAAAAAGAAAGACAGAAAAAATAAATTATAAGAGAGCAAACAGGGATATAAAATTAAAAAGGTGAAAAAAAGAAACAGGAAAAATAAAATAAAGTGAAATAAAAGACCAGGTAAGTGAGAAGAAAGACAAAACATGGAAAGGCAGTAAGGAAGAAAAGAAGAGGGGGAAAAATGGAAGAAAGATAAAGAAAAAATAAAAGGAAGAATGAAAGAAAGAGGGTAAAATAATAATAATAGATAAAAGTTAAAAAAGGAGGGAAAAGAAAAAATAAAAAGGGAAAAAAACAAAAGATAAGAGAAGTGGGAAGAGAAGAAAGGAAAGAAGAGAAAAACAGGAGAAGAAGGAATGAAAATGAGGACAAAGAGAAGAAGAAACAAACAAAACAAAACAAAAGGAAACAAAATCAGGACCTACTAGGCTCCTCTCAGAATGCTTGTTTTGGCCAGCTGATCACCCCAAACAAGCAAATAAACAAAACAACCAGGCTTCCCTCTCAGGCCACCAGCAACTTATTAGTCCACTTCTCTCCAGTTGCTTGTACCTGCTAATCAATAACCCCACAGCCAGCCTCCCTGCCAGTACCTGGATAAAGAAAAAAAAATTAAGGAAATTGGGAAAAAAAATAATAAAAGGGAGAGGGGGAAAAAAAGGTCCACCTAAGTTCCCTTAGCTCTCCCCATGACTCAGCCGGCTCTGCCTACCCCAAGCAGACTGGGCATAGGCCCGCCTGTGGGATGGCTCCTCAGCAGCTACTGTCTCCCCCAGAGCCAGCTGTGTGGCTCCCTCCCCCAGGACTGGCTGGGCTGTTTTCCTCTTTCCCTGGGCTGGCTGGTACACTCTCTTCTTCTCCAGGATCAGCTGAGCACCTCCTCTTTTCCCTGCTGCCCACCTGGGACCCCTTCCTCTCCAGCCACCCTCTCTTATCACCCCCTTGACATCCCCAGCTTCCCTTATGCTGGGGAAGCCTGCTGACCTGCCCACTGTTTCTAGAGGAAGAGTACAACCTGCCGTTCCCTACTCTGCCATCTTGGATCTTTCCCTAATTATGTTTTTAAAAATCTTCTATATTTTCACTAAATTTTTACCTATAGCACCTATCAAGAAGTCAAAGGGGTTTATTTACAATAACCCTCTTGGAAAGTAGATTTGTTAACAAATCCTTGTAGATTTTTCAATTTTTGCTTTATATATGTAGAGGCCATTTTTCTTGGGCACAAGCAAGCTTAGAAATGTTAAATATCTTTGTGGTGATTGAGCCTGTACTATTATGTTGTGACACTCATTAGCTCAATAATTATTTTCATTTTATAGTCTATTTTATCTGAAATTAATATAGTTATCTCTGCTTCTATGATTATTCTACTCTGGCTTAGCTTTTTCTATTCTATTATTTTCAGCTGTCCCTTGTTCTTATGTTTTTATTATGTATCTCATAAACAGCATTTAACTGTATGTTTTAAATCCAATCTGACAATCTTCATCTTTAAATAGAGTTTTGTCCATTTACAGATATCATTGTTATTGATTTGTTTATAGAGTTCTTCTACTACCATCCTTTTTGCTTTCTATTTTCCCTTTTGTGTCCCCTTTCCTTTTACCTTGTCACTTTTTTAGTTGCTTTAGTGTTTGTATTGTGTTTATTTTATTCTTTTATTCTTCCCATCTAATGATTTGGTAAATACACATTTCATTTCTACCTTTGTTGATTAAACTTTGGATGTTGCCATAGATACATAATTTTTTTTTTGTCTTCCAAATGCACATTGAATAAGAGAAGGAAAAATAATATATTATGATTGATTTGCATATTAAAATCAATAATTTAAAGAGTACCTCTATTTCATAAAATGAAAATAAGAACAAGAATTTGGCTTGCATTCTGAAAAGGTTGTAATCACTGTTTTTAATCTAAGATTGTGCACAGGTGACCTGCAATCATATGCTTTTAACTGATAAGGAAGAACAAATAAACATGTAAAAAACCCACTTCAGGTGATATCAAAGTATAAATAACCCATTACAATTTGGACGGCAGAAATAAATTAGCTGAACCATAAACTCTGAAATTTTAAATTAGTAATAGTTTCCCTGAAGTTATTCTGGTATATTGCTATGCTATTTTCAAAATTTTACTAAAAAGTACAAAAGATTACCAAAACTGATATTGTGTTCTAAAATAAAATGGGTTTTGTTGGATTGCTTTTCAAAAAACTATTTTAAAACTCATGTCACCCATAAGCAATCTGAAGCAAAACTAAATAATTATATTATATAGACAAATGAAAAAAAGCAAACTGAAAGCAGATGGCAGTAGAAGGGCAATTATCAATAACAGCAAGAAAGAACTTGCCCACATCAATTAAATATATCAAAACAGTAGGAATGAAAAGAAATAAGTCAATTCACAGGCATCTTCTACTACCAGATATGTAAGGATTAGGTAAAATATATATCTTTTTTTTTCCAACTTCATATTTATTTGCTAAATATGTACATATGCTATCTAATTTTACTCAAGTTAAGGACAATGTATAATTATCAGGATAGAGCAAATTCTCTGTTTGTTATAACCTAAACATATCTTAGAGCTAACTGACTTTTTTATTTTTATTTTTATATATATATTTTAAAAGATGCTTAGATTACATAAATGTTACACAAAAATTACAGGGATTCCCATGTTCCCCACCTCTCACACCTTCCATAACATCCCACATAAACATCTTTCATTAGTGTGGCACATCACCTGCAATGGATATACACATCTTGGGGCTTTGCCACTAAGCATAGTCCATAGTTCACTTTGTAGACCACACTCTCTCCCACACAGTTCTGCCTGGTATATGCTGATGTAAAATGGCCTATATCTGTCATTGTAATGTCACTCAGGATAATTCCCAAGTCCTGAGAACAATACAAAGATTTTAGAATGGAATACATTATTCTATTAACTTTTTTTAATAATATACATTTTAAATTTTTTAAAAGATACTTAGATTGCATAAATGTTACATAAAAAATATAGGGGTACATTTCTTGCAATTGATGAACACATTTTGGAGCATTGCCACTAAGCATGGATTATAGTTTACATTGTAGTTTACACTCTCTTCCGCACAATGTTTTAAGTTATGTCAAGATATATAGGAAGCGGGTGTGGCTCAGTGGATAGAGCCCCCGTTTACCATATGGGAGGCCTGGGTTCGCGTCCCGAGGCCTCCTTGTGAGGGCACGC
>JAQZBX010089000.1:0-12694 GCA_029593785.1 Cabassous unicinctus
TCATCTGGGTGTAGGTGTCTATTGATAGTCATTTTTCACTCAGTTTGAAAGCTTCCTGTTTATTGGTATGACGTTTTTCCATTGAAATATGACATTTGGGTAGTTTGTTATGAGACTCTTAGTAAATGTCAACCTTCTGTTTTAGTTGGCTTTCTCTGACACTGCACTTTCAGGGGAAAGGAGAGTGCCAGGAATTTATTGCCTTGTGAAGGTAATCTTGGTTTCCCACTCATCTCCATTGACACCTGAGGGTGTGCTTTCCTCATTGGTAGGGGTGGGAATTCCAGCTCCCCTCTAGGCCTGCATTGATTCCTCCCTGGCTGAGAGGGGTAGCAGTGCCCCTTTACTGTTCCACTTGAGGCCTCCACTAACAACAGTGGGAGAGGGTGGCCTTATTATAGGCAGCTGTAGAAGTCCTAACTCTCCACTAAACCTCCACTGACACTGGCCCGTGGGTGAGAAGGGAGATGCCATCTTGTTCCTGCTGGGTGGGGATGGAAGGTTAGGGTCTCCACTGACACTGTAGGGTGGGGGGTGGGGGAAGGGAGCACATTATCATCAGTAGGGATGAATATCCCAGCTACTTACTTGGCCTTCTCAGACACCGTGTTGGTGGGCTTTGGGATGCCTCACTACAACTTGGTGGGGGAGGAAGTATAGGCTTTCTACTCAGCTTTTGCTGGCGTGGTTGGAGTGAGGCCATTGTTTTTGTGGTGGTTGTTGTTTGTTTGTATTGTTTTTTGTCTGTGGTATTGGGTTAGAGTAGAGTAAATTTTCTGTCTAAAATTTCTGTCTCAGCAGGTTGCCCTTTTCCTGGTACTTTGTCTAGAGAGCACATGCTCTTGTTGGGGATTTTAAAAATCTGACTTGTCCAGCATTTAGTCTGAGATATATTAGGCCAAAAGAAAACCCAGGGAACTCACAACCATGTTATTCCTTAGGTCCTGACATCCCTAGACAACTTGCCTTCTCTCCACCTTTCAGAGTCTTCTTACGTTCTATATATAATATCCAGAGTTTTTTAGTTGTACTTAGTGGGAGGAAAAGAGAAAAGTACATCTACTCCATGTTCCCAGAAGTGGAAGTTCCCTTGCTGGAGTTACTGAGGACCATCTCAGAATTATAGGCAGGGACTATAGGAATGGCCCATTTGGGGTCAATTTTCCACTTCTGTTCCATTTATCTAGGGCCATGGTCTTTTTATCTACTCAGCTTCGATGGTAGGGACAGCACTTTTTCAAAAAGGAGTTTGAATTGGCTGGTATTCTGGGAGGTGATTACTGTATATACTCTTAAGATTTCTGTTTTAGTTTGCTAAAGGTGCTGGGAGCAATAAATCAGAAATATGTTAGCTTTAATAATGGGAATCTATTAGGTTAAAACCTTAGAGTTCTGAGGATATGAAAATGTCCAAATCATGGCATTATCAATATGCTGTCTCACCAAAGGATGGCTGCTGGTGATCCTGGACTCCTGCCATGTGGCAAGGCACATGGAGGCATGTGCTTATCTGGGTCTCTTCCTTCTCCTCTGGGCTTACTTGCTCCCCAAGCTCAGCTGTGGGCAATCAGACATATGGCTCACCTCTCCCCTCTCCTCTGGGCCTCCTCTCTTTGAGCCTATCAGATGCCTCTTTCCAAGCCTCTGTGCTTTGCTGATTCAAGTTCTCCCTCTCTCAGCCTCTCAGGGTTTCTCTGTCTCTGCCACCTTTTTCTGTGTGTCTTTGTGTGTTTCTCCCATTTTTAAAGGTTAAAGGACTCCAGCAAGAGGACCAAGACCCACCCTGGGTCATGCCTCACTGAAGTAATCTAACCCCCCCCAACTGAATCCAATCCAATCCAAGGATCCCAACACTCACAGGAATGATCTTTTCTGGGATCCATAAAAAGTCACAAACTGTCACAGTTTCTAGGAACTATTACCTTATTCCCTAATTGTGTTTTATTGTGAGGAAAAATGCCAATTATTTGGTTTGACAATAACTGCACAACTCGAAAATTGTATATAAATGAAAAAATTAAATATGAAAGGATATTAGAAAACAGACTCTGACTATTTCTTTTGGAAGGTAAGAAACAACATTTAAATTATGAATAATGAAGATTGATAAAATTTAATAATAAATACCACATACCATGAATTTACAGAGACAACTAGAAACTATCAAATTCCCAATGCAGTACTTAAAAACGTTAGCTCTAAGATGTAATCTATTAATCATAGTCTTGTCAGTCAGAAAATGTTCATTACATATTCCTGACAAATTTCAACTGTCATTTTCCTGTCAGAAGTTTGACGTTCCCTGCAGTGTTTGCTGTGCCTTTTTAACAGTATTTTAACAATCAGTTAGATTCCTGCAAACGTAATTAGGTTAGAGATGTTCTGTCTCTGATAAAAACTGTCTAATTGAACAGAAGGATGTTTTCTGTAACCTTTTTCCAGTCCCAGTTACCCTGACAGTTCCTCATTTTTTCTCCAGTTTCTCTTAAACAGCTTCTGGCATTTTCCTCATTAAATATTTATTAAATGCTTACCTTTTTCTAGGCAGTGCTTTAGATGCTGGACATACAGACATGAACAGATTGGAATTATGTTTCTCCCTTACAGAGCTTCCATTTTATTGGGGAGATAGATAATAAAGATATAGTGAGGTCAAGTGCTGGTGTATAGCAAGAAGAACAATGGATAGTGATAGCTGTTGAGGGGAGGGAATATTTTAGATAGAGTGCTTAGGAAAAGTCTTTCTGAGGAGACACTATTAGAACTAAGAGCTGAATAACAAGGGGAACCCAGCTCTGATGGGAACTGGGGCAAGAAATTTCCAGGTAGAGGGAAAAGCAATCATGAAGACCCTTGATGTTGATTGACTTGGTATAGCCGAGAAACTACAAAAAATCTAGTGTAGTTAGGGTGGAGGGAGTGAAGGGAAAAGTGATAGGACATGAGGTTGGAGAAATAAGCAACCACCTGATTACATAGAGCTGTGCTGGTTGTGGTAAGAAGCTTGGGATTTTAGAACATAAGAGTGATTTGGCCATTGCTTGGAAAATTGACTGCAGGGGGCAAAAGTAGAAGGAAGTACAGTTGGAGGCTGTTGCAATAGTCCAGGCTGAACTATCTGGTATTGGTGAAGGTGCTAAGGTGTCATTGGATTGGCTATGTCTTGTGAAGGTAGATCTCATAAGACTTCCTGATGACTTGATGTGGGGTGTGAGAGAAAGAAAAGAGTCAAAGGCAACTCTGAGGCTTTTGACCTTACCAACCAGGATGACATTGTCATTTACTAGGAAATATGAAAGATTATAGGAGAAACATATTTTGTGGTGGAAAGCAAATATTAAATTCTACTTTGGACACGTTAAGTTTGAGGGACTTTTTAGACATTCAAATGGAGATATTAAGTAAGCAGTTGGATATACAAATCTCGAATTGAAGGATGATATTAGGACTAGAGTATAAATTTGAGAGTCCTTAGCTTTCGGACGGTCTTTGAAGCCATGAGATTGGATGAGATAGCCTAAGGATGAAATAGAGATAAAGAAAAAAAAGAAGGCTGAGGATTATGGAGTAATGAAAATGCTCTAATATTGATTGCAGTGATGAATGCACAACTCTGTGATTATACCAAATGCCACTGACTGTATACTTTAGATGGATTGTATGGTTTCTGAATATGTTTCAAATAAAGTTGATTTTTAAAAAAGAAGACTGAAGATTCAACTCTGGGTGCTCCAGTGTGGAAGTCAGGAAAAAAGCAGCACTAGCTAGCAAAGGAGACTGATGAGGAGCAGCTGTTGTGGCAGGAGGAAACTCAGGAAGGCATAGTGTTGTGATATCAAGAGAAGAAAGTGTTACAAGAAGATTGTAGTGTGCCAACTGTTGCTGAGCTATGATCAAGGGGAAGACTGAGAATTGATTATAAGAATTACAAAATAGATATCATTTCATGACCTTGTTGGCAAGATGGGTTTCAGGAAAGTGGATATGATGAAAGACATTGGAGTAGATTGAGAACAATATGAGGTGAGAAAGTGGAGCTGGGGAATAGAGACAACTCTTGAATTTTGCTATAAAGAGGAGCAATATTTTGCCACAAAGATGCACAGTAGCTGGAGGTGCTACAGGAATCTTGTTTTTGATGGAAAATGTTGAGTATGTCTGCATGCTGATGAGAATGATTCCATAGAGAGAGAGAGATGGAGATGCTAAGAGATAACAGATAACTGTAGTTGCATTAAATGTGAAGCAGAATATGGAAGGGAGAGAAATAGGATAGACTAGAATAAAAATTAAAAAAAATAAGTTAGAATGGCATAGAATCAAATAAAATATTTGTATTTTACACTGCAAAATTCTTTTTTCCCCCATATCTCTTTCAACACATATTTTCCAGTTCACCCAAACACAGGATTGGTCCTGTGAGGGGGAAATGTATTGTTTTTGTCTGCTCAGCACTCTTCTTTCACTGGGGAAACTGCTCATCCTTAATTCCCGTAGTTCTTGTGGACTTGCTATCACCGTCCTCTAAGGTGGGCTTGGGACCCAGGCAGACCAATCATCTCCCTCACCGCTGTGCTTGGTCCAGAGATGGATATAGCATCCAGGAAGACTAAGTTAGAGTCCCATGAGGTTATAAATGTAGATGCTGGGAGAGAAGGTGTCCTTCTTCCTTTAGGAGTGTAATTTGAATGCTATTTATTGAGAGCCATTTCTGCAGTAGGAAAGAATGAAGCAAATACAAAGAAAAGCAGAGATAAGCAGAGCCGAGGGGAAGGAGAGGAGAGCCAGAGAGTGTGAACATCACATGAGCCTCTGGATCTATCTGTGCTTGAAGTGTATCCTCCCATAAAATTCAGTTGTGTGAGCAAATATTTTCCTCTTCTTGGTTAAGCTAGCTTGATTTGTGTGTCTACATGTTGCACTTGAGAAATACCTACCAACACCTCACATTACATCATACAATTAACAAAATTATATATTCAAAGGAGTGCCAAGGTTATTGGATGAGAAGAATGCCAATCAAGAAGGAAAAATGCTTTGGGTTGTCCGATAGGACATCCATTTTTGCATGGAACGGGGGTGGATAGTCTAACAAAGGAAATTAGTGGAGCAATATGTTGGCTACATTTTATTCTTGAGCTTCTTCCCTCAGAGTGTCATCTCTAATAAAGAAACTATATTGTCACGTTGGCTGCTAGCCTGTGCCCTGATTTTGGTTGGACTCCCGAGAGATACGTGAAGTAATTGAATCTGTGGGACTATAGAAGCAGGCCACGTCTGTTCAGTGAGCAGGAGGAGCCCACCGTGGCACATTCTTGTGAAAATTAAGGGAAATCTTATGCTGACTGGAACAAGAAACTCTATCACTAACAACATTTGACTAGAGCATTTACATAGATGCACTGGCAATAATGCCAAAAATATGGAGGAAAGTCACTATTCACTAGAATTAGTTTATTTGTGTTCATGAAATGTGTAAAAGTCAGATCATCAGGTCCATATCTCCTTCTGCCTTCTCAGCAAGAGAAGATCTCCAAGGTAATACAGATCTACATCATGGCACCTGTGTTTTCCCAGGCCCCATATGCTGAGGAGTAATAGGAGATTGCAATAATAGGAACAGAATTGTATTCTCTGACTCATTCTCTACCTATAAAGTGGTGGGGATGACAGCCTTTTCTGTCTGTGGCTCTGGGGTTGGAAGAATCACCTATATGTGTGAGAAAACGTGGTGGTCATGTGAGATGACTGCCCCTGCCTCTCCCCAGGCTGTGAGGACCTTCTCTGTGGCTCCAATGTGGAAGGGAGAGAAGCTCAGGGCCCAGGTTGCTCCCAGCTTCATCCACGTTTGGCACTGAAAAGATGCTCCACCTCAGCTTGTGTTACATGTTGCCTTGAAGCAGGGATGCCACCGTCTTCAGATTTCTATAAACACTCTGATGACGTTCTTTTATGCCCATTCTGTACTGCAGCCCCCACTCCATAAAAATCTGTCTGTATGTCTGGGCAGTAGGGCAGTCTGAGTAGCACACACTCTCTGTATCCAGAGTCATGCCTCTCCTGGGAACACAACAGACTGTCCTTGGACTCAACTTGTTTGTTTTTGTGGCAGATGAAAGGTGCCCCATTGAGTGATGTCTCCACATCTGGGCTGGCATGTGATGACTTTGGTCAGTGGAGTGTAATGAGTGTAAATACTTTGCCAGTTCCAGAAGTCACCCTTGAGGGGACTGGGAGTTCTCTTGGAATACTCACTCTTGGAGCCCTGCACCGTCATGTCAATAGTCTAACCATCCACTGAAGAGACCATATGGAAAAGCTCTGAGACTTCATGGAGAAGAAGAAGGGCTCAGCCAAGCCCAGCTTTCCAGCCATCCTTGCCAAGCCCCAGGCACCTGAGTGGAGACATTTTGGACCTTTCAGACTGGCCCAGACCCCAGGAGATTACCATTGACAGATCACATTCCAACGAAGAATTACCCAGCTAGGCCTCGTCCACATTCCTGACCCACAAAATTGTGAGATGTAATAAAAATGGTTGTCTTCAGCCACCAAGTTTTGAGCCTAGCATGTTAAACAGCAGTTGATAACCAGAATGGCTCCTGACATCTTTGAGGATGTGTTTTTTTTTTCCTGAGACCCCCTGGTTTTCAATGCAAGCAGACTTTCAGAAGTCCCATCCTGTCAGCTCTGTGTACATGCCTGAATTTATGGAGGCATGTAACTCAGGCTCTCCCTCTGCCTGAAACCTACCTCACATTTTATTATTGGGTAACAGGTGGACTTTAGGCAGCCCAGATGTGGTTGGCTCCAAGTGCGTTCTCTGCCTTCGCTTCTGCCCACATAAGGCTAGGCTCAGCTCTTCCTCACACCGCCCTCTTCCCAGATGAAACAATTCCTTCATACCCCAAACTTAGGTGACTTTTTACTGAAAGCAAGGTTTTTGTTTTTGTTTTTCTTTTTGAGGGTGGTGGAATTGGAGGAGAGAACTACATCATGCATCATGTAGTAAAAGTTAAAGTTCCCCATCAGAAAAAAAATATCTGTTCTTTCTCTCAGGTTTTCCTTACCCATGTGTGTGCTCTCCTGTCTCCAATCCTCTTTTATTATCCAGAAAAGTCCATCTGTTCCTCTCCTCTTGCATAGCTCACTGAACTCTGAAGCAAAATAATTATTGCTCCTCAACGTGCCCCTTATGTCAGAGTAGGGGAGAAGGGTGAAGGTTCAGTTTAAAGAGGGGCCTGTGCAATATTTTTGCTGGCTTCTTTTGATACCCTTTTGACTAAGATTCATGGTTTAGCTCCTTCTCTTATGCCTGCCATCCACCTCCCCTCAGCTCCTTCAAGGCTGAGCAGGGCTAATCTAAGGAGATCCCTTGATCTTCTGTCTTCCACTCAGCCTGGATTTTGATGCTAGAAGACGTGTGCTCTCATTTGTTGGCACAGATCTCCTGCCAGGATCCAGGCTTAGAGCCCCTATGGTTGAGTCAATGTCCTGAGGAATCAAGGAGCTAAGAACTTGGAACTATTACTCAACCAAACTCAGTAGCACCAGTGAGTGGGCACCGTGTCCAACTGGCCTGTCTTTTGTGTTTTCTTTACATTCAGAGTCCAACCCAACCTGGAAAGTCTGACCTTTCCCTTCTGGGAAAGAAAAACAGCTGGGTAGGTGCCCTGCCCACTTTAGCCCCTTCTTTCTGAATCTCTGTGTCCTGCAAGGGAAGACCAATGGCCAGTTCACTGAGTATATTTCTTCATGGGAGCTGTCCCACTGCGTTCCTTCTCTTCTCAACCGAAACAGATAGATGGGAATTGCCTCCTCACCATGTACTAGATGGTTGCAGGATCGACCCTGAACTTGCCCCATATAAGTTGGATTAGAAAGGAGCTGGGAGTGTGGTACTTACTTGGTCACAGCCTTGCTGTTTGCGACCAACCCTGACACTCTGGAAGGACATTACAGGGCTTAGCACCCTACCTGACCCCTTGCTGGCAAAGGATTTGACTTTAAGGGGCTGAGCCAGTTGTGCCTCATCTCTAGTTCTCCAAGGCTGTCCTTGTTTTTCTCGTCTTATTCCCTAAGGATCATCAGTTCTGCCCTTCCCCTTTCCCACATTCTCTCCACTAATAGCAAGAATTCAGAGCTCTGGTGAAGCCTGAGTTTTTTCAGGTGGTCTGCCCTAAGAACAGCACCCACCCTGAGAGTTTCAATGGTGCTTGAGTCTCCAAGTTGTGCTCCCTGGCACCTGCGCCCTACAAAATTCTCTGGACTTTGAGTCTTTGTATAGAGCACCTCTTTCTTTCCTGTTTCCTCAAAGGTGACTCTTGACATTACCATGTACCCTTTCAAATGAGGCCCAACGTCTTTCCAGAGAAACGGAGGCTTTTGTGGATTTGAGACCGCATGCAATTTCTAATGTCCGACTCTACAAAATTTTACCTGCTAACTCCAAGAATTCATCATGCAATAGCACACATACAGTTCAGATCTTCTTTTCTTATTCCTGGCCCTTATATCCCTGAGAATGGTTCTGGGAGCATGTAGCTTCCCCAGTGGTTCCTATGGCTGCTTGCTCATCAGTCCCACAGCAACAGTTCTGTGTTTAAGGAATCACGTCTCAGCTGGTGAAAAAGGGTTGAGAACTTGAATTATCCCAGCCAGATCTGCTAGGCACCTCCTCTCTCCTTAATAGAAAAAGTCTCCATTTCTTAGGAATCTGTTTGCCTGTTGAGGTTGGGTTACACACAACTTTCTGCAAATTTGTGAGGGAGTCTCTGAGACGTCGTCAATCTGGTAACTCACATAATTACTGCATATGTCTGGCACTCCATCTGGAATGTTCACTGCCTAATAGCACATTTCCCCAACAGTTGCAATGCTGGTGATCAAGAAGTTCTACAATTACTATTTGTTACAGCAGCTCTTACCTAGTTTTATGTAATGCCCACCCTGTTCATGCTAATGCAAATTTCAAACTGTCTTGTTGGGTTCCCAGAGAAGGAAAAAATCTTCATGGGATTTCATGAAAAAACAAGCAGTAACCTTGCCTTGAAGCAGGGAACCACTATCCCAAGCAAAAGCGAAGACTGGGAGCAAGAAATTGTAAGGTGCAATTTAACTCATCCCTGTAAAGAAAAGATGCAGATAGACCGAAAAGCACAATGGCTAAACATTAGAGCTTTGGAATCCATGTAGATTTGGACTGGTAACTGAGCTGTTCAGATGAATTGAGCTGTTGAAGTGAACCTTTCTAAGCCTCAGATTACCCATCTGTGAAATGGTAATAATGCTAGCTGCCTCATAGAGGAGTTGAGAGAATTAAATGAGATAATGCTTATAAAGTGCTTTCCATGGTGACTGGCATATAGCACACACTTAATAAATGTTAGTTATTATTTATTATTGTAATATTTGTTAGGAAGACAGTGCTCTCAGGGCTGGTTTAAGAAATCTAATTATAAAGGCCATGGCTCTACTGGAGCATTTGCATATGTGTACATAATAGATTTGACTTTGGAGTTTTTAGGGGATATTGGTAAACATCTCCTAAGATAAATGATGGATTTGAAAATGACAAGATTCTTTTCCCTGGTAGCTGCGATGGGAGTAGGTGAAAAGATTATGGTAATTGGAGTACGGAAACCTGTTTGAGGAGATTTTGACTGTGCCATTGAGTAGCCATGAACTTGGACACAAAACTTACCCTCTGAGTCAAAATTTCTTTCTCTATAAAGTAGGGATTATAATAACACCAATACATGGAAAATGAGATCAAATAAGCATTGATAAATATGATTTTAAACAGAACAGGGTTAAAATACTATTAGAATCAACAGTTGCAAAATTGATTAACATGATAGACTTATTTAGAAAGACTGTCTTAGAACAAACAAAGAGCTACCCTTGAAGCTCATATAGAGAGCCAGTAGGATATAGCAGCAGTTATTATAAGGAAGCTCAAATGAAGACCTAAAGCCCAATGTCAAAATAAATGCTGTCATGTTAAACTGAGGTACAACCACATTCTCTAACTTGATGCAAGCAACTGACTTATTACATAATGTGTGCAACTTATTTGTTTAGCAAACATTTGTTGTGCTGCTACTATATGCCTTACATTGTAGCAGGAAAAGTTTCTTAGAGGATAACACTGAAGTCAAGAGGGTTTTTCACCACATTAAAGTGTATATGCCAGGTATTATGTTCATTGTACTGCATCTAATTCTCCCAATGACACTGGTGTAGAGGGTATTAAGGAAACAGAGATCCAGAGGCTAACATAATTTGTCCAGCTCCAGAGTCCAAGTTCCTATTCACTATACTGTACTGCTCTTTGCCAACTGTATTGGTCAGCCAAAGGGGTGCTGATGCAAGGTACAAGACATCTATTGGCTTTCATAAAGGGTATTTATTTGGTGTAAAAGCTTACAGTTATAAGACACTAAAGAGTCCACCTCAAAGCACCATAAGAGGTATTTTCTCACCAAAGTCTGTTGCCATGTGTTGAAGCAAGATGGCTGCTGATGTCTGTGAGAGTTCAGTCTTCCTCTTCCTCTTAAGGCTCCATGGGCCCAGCTTCTTCCAATCTCAGCTGTAGTCTGGAGGGCTCCTTTCTTTCTGAGCCTTCTCAGCTGCTCAGGGCTCTGGTCTCTTCAGCTGCAAACTATCAGGCGAATGGCTCATCTCTCCCCAGGGCTTTAGCTGTTTGAGCTTTCTCCTTTCTGTCACACGAGAGGATGGAAATGACCAAGTTCTCTCCTATTCTGTGTCATGGCAAAGTTCTCTCCTCGCATCTATGGAGCTCTTTCTCTTTTCTTGTGTATCTTCTTCTGTATGTACATTTATCTCAGCCCACTAAGGGGGTGGGTTTCAACCCTGAGTTAAACCCTACTGGTGTGGTCAAATCAAAGCCCTAATCTTGATTTAATCAAGTAAATGTAAAATCTTTGAATTTAATGCAATCAAAGGGTATCATGCTCAGAGGAACAGACCAGTTTACAAACATAATCTATATCTCTTTTTGGAATTCATAAATAATATCAAACTGCCACACCAATGATGCCCCAGAATAGAGGTTCCCCTTTCATACACTTTCGTTTCTTTCTATACTTTTCCTTCATAGCATTTATCAATTTGGCTTATATCTCCACGAGTGCATGGACTGTTTTGCCTATTATCTTTTCCTCAGTGCCTAATAAATGACTGACACAAAGTAGGTATTCAATAAATACTAAATGAATGAATGGACCAGGTTGATAAAGGGGGAAAGGCATTCTCGGCAGAGAAAATGATGTGGCAAAGTCATGGAAACATGAGAAAACATAGGGTGTTCTAGAAATGATGAGAAGTGTTGCTTATTGTTGACCAAAAATCATGTTCTAAGAGAATATATCGGTAGGTCACAAATATTAATTCTAATTCTCATGGAAGTTCTTCAAGGTGGGTGTCATCATCATTCCTATTTTATAGATGAAGCAAACAGGATTCAAAGAGATTAAGTGAGTTGCTCAAAGTCAGATAGCTAATAAGTGGTAGATCTGGGTTCAAAGGCAGCTCTGCATAAATCCTGAACCCAAGCTCATAACCCATAAGTGGTAATACCTCTGAGCCAAAATTTCAGACTAGCATCAGTAAGAGATGGACTTTTATTTAGGAATTAAGACCCTCATAAAACTTGGAAATAAATATCTAAAGTATCCATTGACTTTAAAATCAGTTGAATTAGCAACCACAGGGTAGTTTACCCATGTATATGGTCTGTCTTCAGTTACTTCTCTACTCCTGGATACTAAAATACTTACTTGCATTTTGTTTGAAGTATGTAGAGAAGATGAAACCCTCTTCCTAATATTCTAAATTAGCATTTCATGTTTGAATGTTGAAGTTGCATTGCTGTGGTAGATTTTGATATGATCGCCTATTGAGATCTTTGGGGTAAAGTCACCTCCCTGTGGTAGGAAATTGTGTCTCTCATGATGAAGGTGACACTTCTGGTATTGTAATCTGTGGATGAGACTAATCATCTGATAGGAAATCAGAACTTAGAAGGTACACCTTAAAGATTAGAAGAGGGAATTTCTGGCCTTCTTAGCTTTTATTCTCTTGGATTTTGCAGCATCAAGGCATGCTTGTGTGCATTCCTAGTGTTTGGGGAAAACTGATGACATCGAGACAGAGTGAGATGGCTTATCTTGTTTGTAAACCATAATTCATAAGTTATCAACCCAGACTGCACTTTAACTTCACCTGGGGGGCTTTTAAACAATACCGGTGCCTGGGCCAAATTGTATTCTAGACCAATGATTGTCTAGTTTGGCTGCACATTGGAATTATCTGGGGAGTTTTAGAAGCTACTGATGTCTGGCTCTCCCCCAAGGCTTTCTGATTTAAGTGGTCTGTTTTGAGGCCTGGGCATTGGGACTTTTAAAAACTCCCCAGGTGATTCTAACGTGAAGCCAAGTTTGAGAATGATTGCCATAAACCAATTGAATCAGAATCTTTGGGGCTTATCAAGTTCAGTGGTTCTTAAACGTTTGCACACCTAAGAATCTCCTCAAAGCTTCTTTTTTAACTTTATTTTTAAAGAAGTTCTAGATTACAGAAAAGTTACATTGAAAATATAGGGGATTCTCATATACCTCACCCCTCCCCCTCTCACATTTTCCCCTATTAACATCTCACATGAGTGTGGTAC
>JAQZBX010089001.1:0-12685 GCA_029593785.1 Cabassous unicinctus
GAATCTCTGCTATTTGTGCTATTTATAATTACATTCTTCTGTCCCTTCCTTTCAATTACCACTCACCCATCAGTTTGTCAAACATCCACTTCATTATGTTCTAAGCATAGAGGCCTTGCATTCCAGGAACTGCCCTCCAGATTTTTGCCTCCAATACTTTTATATCTCTTATCTTCTAAACACAGGTTATTACAACAACTCCTTCTTAGTCTTTCTTACCTCCTTAAACTTATCAAGCCAATTGAAGGCAGTGATGTCAGATTAATTTTAATACAATGGTTTCTAATTCACTAGGAGCCAGATGACCTGGGTTCTAGTTCTTGCTTTACCTTTTTCATAACTGTGTAATTCTCAAAACAAACAAACAAAAAACAACAACCTCATATCTGTGAGTTAGTTTCATCTTTAAAATTATGCCATCCTTTGTCATCTCCCTAGATTGTTGTGAGGCTACACTGGTACTTTTGAATGTTTATAGTTCTATGGAAATAGACACATTCTTTTTCCTGAAACTCTTCATATTGCTGGGCTCAATTATTAGTTGAGTAGTTATTACTTTTCTGCATACATACCTAAATAATCTACTCCCATGTTTACTCATCTTTGGAGTCTCAGCATTTTCTGAATTCTGTAAATTATTCAATGACATTTCTTCTTTATTTTAATCTTTTCACTTTATGGCATTCATAGTCATTACTTAGAGATGCAATTTTTACTTCCTTAATTTTATTGACATTATACAATAAAAATTGCATTGAGGCAACTGACTGTATGTGTAGAAAAAAATAGTTTGCCACTTTACACTATACATAAAAATAAAATTCAAATGGATAAATACCTAAAACACACGGCACTCACAAAAAAAAAAAAGTTTAAAACCCCCAAGAGAAATATAGTAGATTAAAGTTCAGTGAACTATGAGCCAAATCCTGCCTGTCCCCAATTGTTTTTGTAAATATAGCATAATTGGAAGACAGTCACACTCATTTGCTCACATATCACCTATGTTGCTTTTCTGGTACACAGTAGAGTTAATTAGTAAACACGGCTGACAGTTCTTATGGAATACAAAGCAGAAAACATTACCAATTTGGCCCTTTACAAAAACAGTTTGCACCCTGCTACAATGGAGTGCCTTTATAAACTCAATATAGGAAATAATTTGTATACTAAACAGAATATTTATGTATTATAAAGTCTAAGAATGGTAAATTTGTCAACATCAAGAGCTAAAATTTCTATACACAGAAACACATAGAAAAAAAAGTAAATGGCAGATGCACGATTAGATGGGCAGAAGGATCACTTCTCTCCCAGAAAACATAATAGCTAAAGGAGATGGATAGACTGCCTTGAGTCTGCTCTGGGGTGTAAGACAACAGAATAAGGTGGGATACCACCCAGAAGAGAGAGGGGTGAAGAAAAGGATTCTCAGCTGGCTGAAAAAAAAATCCCTTTGCAAACACAGCTGTGGGCAACTATCCTCCCACCTAAGGAGCAAATTGCAGTCATGGACTGCAGTGGCTGTGGACTGTGAGGGCTGCAGGGGTCCTCTTCCCCAAGAAAGGGGAGAAGTAGGGACATACCCTACAGCAAATTCAGATTTTGGCCAGTGAACTTGGTCTCCTGCATTGGAGGGGTTGCATACTCCCGGGATGGGTGGGACCTTGACTTTGCTCTGAGAGCCAGCAGGGAGTTAAAGATAACTTGCCTCCTCAAATACCCTCCTTACTACCCTGGGCTGGTTGCTAAGAAGGTAGAGGGAGGGAAGGTCCTGCAGTCAAGTGTGGAGAACAGCCTCCAAAAAAGTTTGTTTTTGAGGCTTGGTCAGCCCTGAGGATATTGCTTCTGCACCAGCCACCTGCCTGAGGAGTGACACTGAAGGCATTCCCCATTGGAACCTGAAGTCTGAGCAGAGAGTTCTGGCAAAGCACGTCATCTGCTGACCAGACCAAAAAAGTGCAGATAAAAGGAAAAATAATAAAAGGGGCAAGCAGGTGCCTTTACTACCACCCTCTCCAAAGCCCCTGGAAACTGGACTACTCCCTATTACTGGGTCCTTAGCCCTGGTTTGGACAATTAAATAGGGGCAATCCTAAACATCTAGAATAAGTTGAACCAAGAGACAAAGAACAGTGATAGCACACAGCAACTTAAATAGTAAATCCCTAGACAAGAAAGAAACTGAACATCAGAGTAAACTCAGCATCAGAATCAAATGCCTAGATATCAGCAAAAAATTAAAAGCCATACAAAGAAAAAGTAAGATATGACTTAGGCAAAGGAACAAATCAAAGCTCCAGATGGGACACAGGACTTGAAAAAAACTAATCAATGAGGTCCATACAAATCTCCTAAACCAAATCATGCAGTTGAAGAACAATATTGCTAAAGAAATAAAAGACATTAAGAAGACACTAAATGAGCACCAGGAAAAATTTGAAATCTTGGATAGAAAAATCACAGAGTTTATGGGAATGAAAGGCACAGTAAGTGAGATTAAAAATAAAATGGAGGCACACACCAGATTTGAAATCATGAAAGTAAGAATCAGTGAAGTAGAGGAAATAACCTGAAATTGAAGTGAAAGAAGAACAGAGAGATTAAAGAATAAAAAAAAAATGAGCAGTTTCTCATTGAGTTGAATGATAACATGAAGTTTACCCACACACATGTTATGGGAGTTCCAAATGATTCAAGAAGGGAAAAAGGGAAGAAAGAGTATTTGAGTAAATAATATCAAAAAATTTCTCAACTCTCATGAAAGACATGAATATACGTGTCCAGGAAGCACAGCATACCCTAATTAGAATGAATCCAAATAGACCTATTGCAAGATGCATAATGTGCAGAATGCTAAATGCCAAAAGTAAAGAGAAAATTCTGAAAGCAGCAAGGTAAAAGTGAAACATCACTTACAAAGGACACCCAATAAGACTTAGTACTGATTTCTCTTCAGAAACCATGGAGACAAGAAGGCAGTGTTATGGTATAATTATGGAACTGAAAGAGAAAAACTGCCAGCCATGAATTCTTTATTTATAACTGTCCTTCAAATATGACAGTGAACTTAAAACATTCACAGATAAACAGAAACTAAGAGAGTGCATCCACACGAATCCAGCTCTTCAGGAAACACTAAAGGGAGTTCTCCAGCCAGAAAAGGAAAGTCAAGAGAGAGGCTTAGAGGAAAGTGTACAAGTAAAGACTATCAGAAAGGGTAACCAAAAAAGTAAAAAGATGGACAAAAATTAGGTATGACATATGAAAGCCTAATGATAAAATCACTGAAGTAAGTAATGCCTTTACAAAAAATAGCATTGAATTTTAAAGGAATATACTCCCCAAGCAAAAGACACAGGCTGTCAGAATAGACAAGAAAACATGAGCCATCCATTATGCTGTCTGCAGGAGACTCAACTTAGACCCAAGGATGCAAATAGAATGAAAGTGAAAGGCTGGAAAAAGATCTTTCATACAAACAGTAACTAAAAGAGAGCAGAGTTAGCTATTCAGGTGTCAGACAAAACTGACTTTAAATACAAAACTTATAAGAGATGCAGAAGACCATTGTATATTAATAAAAGGGACAATCCACCAACAAGGAGGAACAGTCAGTAATATCTATACATCTAACCAGGGTGCTCCAAAATACATGAGGAAAACTCTCACAAAACTGAAAGGAGAAATAGACATCTCTATAATAATAGTTGAAGGCTTCAAGAGGCCACTCACATTAATAAATGAACAACTAGAAACAAATTCAAAAGTAAACAAAGAACTTGAACATTATGATAAACAAGCTGGACCTGACAGACATATACAGAACACTGTACCCCAATTCAGCAGATTATACATTATTCTCAAGTGCTCAAGGATCTTTCTCCAGGATAGACCACATGTTGGGCCACAACACAGAGCTTAATAAATTCAAGAGGACTGAAATTATACAAAGCACCTTCTCTGGTCATAATGGAATGAAACTAGAAATCCATAATTGTCATGAAAGGGGAAAAATTGCAAATATAAGGAGGCTAAACAACATGCTTTTAAACAATCTGTTTATCAAAGAAGAAATTGCAAGGGAAATTAGTAGATATCTCAAGATGAATGAAAACGAGAACACAATATATCAAAACTTATGGGATCTCCAATCTCCTATATTTTCAATGTAACATTCATGTAAACTAAAGCATCTTTAAAAATAAAGAAAAGGAATGTTATAGAATACAGTGAAGACAGGCCTGAGAGGAAAATTTATAATACTAAATGCCTATATTAAAAAAAGAAGAAAGAGCCAAAATCAAAGATCTAACTGAACAACTGGAGAAACTAGTAAAAGGACAGTAAACCAAACTTAAATAAACAACAAGGATTAGAGCAGAAATAAATGAATTTAAGGAAAAAAATAAAAAGAAAATCAACAAAACCAAAAGTCGGTTCTTTGAAAAGATCAATACATGTGACAAATGCCTAACTAGATTAACAAAGAAAAAAGAGAGAAGATGCAAATAAATAAAACCAGGAACGAAAGGAGGGACACTACAACTGAACCCACAGAAATAAAAGGGATCATACAAGGATATTATGAGAAACTGTATATCAACAATTTAAATAATCTAGAAGAAATGGAAAAATTCCTGGAAATGCACAACATACATTGACTTTAAAAGAAATAGAGGAATTAAACAAACTAATCACAAAGAAGAGACTAAATAAGTTATCAAAAATCTTCCAACAAAGTAAAGTCCAGGACCAAATGACTTCACAAGTTAATTTGCCAAATATTTGAAGAAGAATTAATACAAATCCCATTTAACCTCTTCAGTAAAATTGGAAAGGAGGGAAAATTATCCAGCACATTTTATAAAGCCTGCATCACCCTAACACCAAAGCCAGATAAAGATATTACAAGAAAAGAAAATTTCAGACCAATCTCTCTAATGAACATAAATGCAAAAATTCTTAACAAAATACTTGCAAATCTAATCCAACAGCATATAAAAATCAATATACATCATGATCAAGAGTGGTTTTTTTCTGGTATGCAAGGGTAGTTCAACATAAGAAAATCAATTAATTTAATACAAAACATTAAGGAATCAAAGGAAAAAAACAACATGATAATCTTGACTGGCATTTGACTAAATCCAGCATCCTTTCTTGACAAAAACAGTTTGAAAGACAGAAATAAAAGAAAAATTCCTAAACATAATAAAGAGTATATATGAAGATCTCACAGCCAATATCATATTCAATGAGGAGAGGTTGAAAGCGTTCACTCTAAGATCAGGAACAAGACAAGGATGCTCACACTTACCATTGTTATTCAACATTTTCATAGAAGTTATAGCTAAAGCAATAAGGCAAGGAAAATAAATAAAAAGCATCCAAATTGGAAAAGAGGAAGTAAAACTCTCACTATTCATAGATGACAATAGCTTTTATTTTTAAAATCCCAAAATATCTACAACAAAGCTATTTGAGCTAATAAATGAGCAATAAATTGGCAGCATACAATGTAAACAGGCAATAATCCATAGAATTAGCAGGACTCATCCTGTAGGATGCCCACAATTCATATCTCAGATTGTGTACTTACCTCTTTTTTGTTTTTAAACCCTTTTTAAAAATAATTTTTAATGTAGCATTTTTCCCCTTGAGATGTCACCCTCATCTGTGTGCTCGCTGTGTCTGCTCATTGTCTTTGCTTGTTGTGTCTGCTTGTTGTCTCTCTTCAGGTTAGCTAGTTGTGTTCACTCATTTTATGCTCATTGTCTGCTCATCTTCTTTAGAGACAGTGGAAATTGAACCCAGGACCTCTCATGTAGGAGGCTGGTGCCCAAATGCTTGAGCCACTTCTGCTCCCTTTTCTTTGTGTTTGCTTGTTGTGTCTGCTCATTCATCAGCTTATTGCATCAGCTCATTGCACCAGCTTGTTCTGTCCACTCATCTTCTTTAGGAGGCACCAGGAACCAAACCCAAGCCTTCCCATGTGGGAGGCAGGTGCCCTACTGCTTGAACCACATCCACTCCCCCTAATAAACACTTTACTCCTTTGCCTGCCTTATAGCATGTCCTAAATTCTTTTATATGACATAGCCAAGATCCTAGAAGCTCAGAACACAGAGCATTCCACTAACATATTTGGTGAGCCAAGTCAGGAGACAAGGATGCAAGTCCACCAAAGACTGGTGAATTTTGAAATAAAGCCTGTCTATACCCTCTTTCCTTTTATTAGCGAGGCATCCAAGACTCTCACCCTGGGCTGTGCCCAGAGGTTTGTTCCTTACTCAGGCCCCAGGGGGCCCTGTGATTCCTGTTAATCCATTACCTCTGGGGTCCCTATGGATTTTTGCCTGTAAGCCACAGATCAGTTTGTGATTCTTAAAGTGCTTCTTAATGTCCAGTTTAACTGCATACCCATTCACTGTCAGTGGCGTCTCTCAAGGCCAATCTTTCTAAGACCTCTGCAAGAGAAGGCCAAAGAAAGTTTTTAAGCCAGTCCCTTTTCTAGGAAGTATAACATGGCTTGGTAGCTTTGGTCTGGAACCCAAGTCTGGAAATCTCCTAATACCTAGTTTGCCCTCGGTATGTCCAATGGCATGGCTCTGAGTCCTCAGGATGCTGAGAACCAGAGTTGCAGCTCCAAATGTCCCCCAATACTTAAGTGGCTTGGGCACTTCGGTTTGGAAGTTAAAAGTTCAGTCAGGACAGGAGCTTAGATGCCAGATTGGCTGATGACCTTTTTTTCCAATTCTCCTCAGAACAATGAGTGTGGCTTCTCTAGCATTCCAGCAGACTCCCATTGGGGTGTCTTCTCAGGAACTGGGACAACCTGCCTACTGGTGTTCTAAAAGGAAGAGGTTCATCTTTTACTGCCACCCCATGTGGCCACAGTATAGCCAAGAGTGGCCTCTGCCTGGTATCTTGAATTCCAGTTAGACCTGTTTAAGATGAAAAAAGGGGACAGGCATATCTAAGGCCAGACCATGCGGTCATGTCTCTTTAAAAGGATGAGAAAATATACTACTAAACTGGTCAATTTTAATAAACTCAGGAAAATTACTCAGAGGCAGAACCTAGAAACCCAGCCTTATTTCAAGGAAAGCTAGTAGAGGCCAGTCTGCCTGAGATAAAAACATTCCCTGGGCCCCAGCCTCCCATTAACTCCCTTTTAGAAACAGTTTTTTGCAGTTTTCCACAATCAAGACCAAGCCACAGAGGAGAATTGTATGAGGAGGGGGCAGGCATAGAGCCCAGAAGCAGGTTCACCTTTTATATGCTGCCCTTAAAGTCACTATCACTTCAGGACTGCCCAAATCCAGGCTCCACATCAGCAAGAACCTGGCTGCCAGGTGACTCACTACCTAGAGGAGCTTTGTCCCAGGGGAGGATGGAAGGGCTCTAAGCCACATGTGAACCATCAACCAGGATGAGCCTCTGTGGCCCTTGATGTGGTAGGTAAGATTGTTAATTTCTTAATTAATATGGGAGCCAATTACACAGTCCTAGTCTGAACTCTGGACTTCTCTAGCCTCAGTTGTATCTAATAAGGGGAGTGAATGGGGAATCAATATTGAGACCATTTACTAAGCCTAAGGAGTATCCTCATATGCCATCAATTAAAATTAAAAAGTCCCTGGAAATGGCTTTTGTTAGGTCTTTCCCTACGCTAAGTGTAAAATTCTCTATTCTGTTCTAATCTGTACTTTAACTTTGTCAGTCTGCTCATGTCTAGGAATTCATAAATCATATTTAGGGTTCACCTGTTATGAATAGGATAATGATGAAAAGTAGCCTAAAAATGAGTATTTAAGTGTCAATACTCTCTTGCAATTGGATTTAATGTATAAAAGAAATCACATGAAATTAATTCAACTACTGGAAAAGTGGGAAAATTTAGCAATGTTGCTACTAATAAAATTGTTTTAGTTGCTTTAGCCATTGGGCAATTTGATGTATTTATGAATTCCAAAAATATAATTGGATCATGCTGGTAAACTGATCTGTTAACCTGGGCATGATTAAGTTATGATTAGGGTGTTGACTGGGCCATTATAACAAATAGGCTTCTTTTAGTGACTGAACCCACTACCTAGAAAATAATTCTTACAGTGTATCCTTTGTTTCTGTGACATAAATTCGGACATTACTCATATGTCCACAATGGAAATGAATAAATTAGAAAAAATAGTAAAATTATTATAAAGAAAAATTCAAAATTCCATAAAGGGATATTTGTTGATAATATCATGCTATCTCACGGTAAAACTAATACTTTTAATTATATATTATAGTTCTTTGAAAATTAAAAGAAACTTTATAAAAGTGTTATTAAAATTGTATTAATATTTCATGTGATCTTAATGATTCTAAGCAGTATGTGGGTTTTGAAGTGAATGAATCAAATAGTTACAATCAGAAGAGTCATGTATGTAGTATTAGTATTACAAATCACAATTTAATTGACATAGATAGGAAAATCAGTAAAGGAGGATAATTATTTGAGTAAAAACTGCATAGCAATTTGATTAATGTGTTCTAGATGCATAAAATTTAATTTTCCTCAAATGAAAATTGATAAAAGTCCAGTATTTTAATTTTTATAAAAAATATGTACAACATGAAATTCGCCATTTTAATAAGTATAATTTTGCAAATCATTTGCAAAAATTACATTTGTAATGTGCTGCCATCATTAACATCCATTAACAAACTTTTCTCATCCACCAAAATAGAAAGTTTGCATCCCTTAAGCTTAACTTTTCTCCATGGCCTGGCTTCTGAAACCTCTAATCAATTTTCTTTTTCTATGAATTATCTTATTTTACATATTTCATGTAAATTGAATCATACAATATTTCTCCATTTGTGTCTGGCTTATCTCACTCAGGATAATGTTTTCAATCATAAAAATAACAAAGTCTGCAGCATAGGTAAACATTGAAAAGTCAAGAAAAATGAAGTAGAGAATAATAAATTTAGAATAAAAAATCATGTACCCTATAAAGTAAGCAGGGGCTTCAAGTTTCATGAATGGCATTTCTTCCATTCAAATTTCTATCAACAGATTTCTTCAGCTTTACTTCTTAGACTATTCAGTACAATTTTCTCATTACTGCAGGATGAATAACAATCTTACTGGTTGGCCAACCCTATTTTTAGATTGTTTGGATTATTAATTTATCCAAACAAGTTTTCCTCAAAGTGTTGTTAAAGCAGCAGAACTACAAAAGGAGTTGTGGAATTTCTGAACAGATAATTAAAGGTTTACCACAAGAAAATATTGAGGCTTTATAAATGAAACTACATAATCTGATGAAAATATGTAAATATATATTTTGAATAATTTAAAGAAATACGTTTTCAAAAATTATACATTTAATATAGTTTAAATTTGTATCAAATATGAATGCCATTATTGTTCTTAAAGAAGGTTTAGATTACATAAATTTCACATCTAAAATGTAGGGGATTCCCATATTCCTCACCTCCTACCCCTCCCATACTTTCCTGTATTAACATCTTTATTTAATGTGATACATTTGTTACAATTGATGAACACATATTAAAGCATTGCTGCTAACCATGGTCTATAGTTTACAATATGGTTTACACTTTGCACTACACAATTTTATAGGTTTTGTCAAAATGTATAAAGGCCTGTAAGCATCATTGCAATATCATGCAGAACAATTTCAGTGTCCCTAATATTTCCCAAGTTACACCTATTCTTCCTTCTTTCTCCCTTTAGAACCACTGGTGAACATTGTCTTTTTAACATTGTTGCAAGTTCTTTCATTCCTAAAATAATGTCTACTTTTGTTCTTTCAGTGCTGAAATTTATCTACAACTTGGAAAAAACAAAGCAATTCTCTTGCAATTACTGAATGCAATGACTGTCTCATGAATAATTTGATACATAAAAATATATAATCATATTATGTTGAATAAAAGAAAGGACAACTGAGTAACTGGTGCTGGCCACATAATTTATTTTACGAACAGTGAAAGTTACTTAATTCCATAGATATCCCCTAAAACACAGAGTAGTTGAAACATAGAATGTGATGAAACAAGCAAAAAAATTACAATGTGAACTAAACTTACAGTGATATTTTCCTCATTTTATTTTGAAACAAAGCTTTCTAGGAAAATATTACATAACAACAAAGAAGAGTACACATTTTACATCACACACTAAATATATAGAGACATTTAAAATATGAATAAAAGAATATTTGACCTACGAGGAAAAATAATTCCAATTTATACTGATGATATATCATTGATACAATTAGTAAGTAAATAGGTAACAGGAGTGGGGATCCCATGAATTGTGGCTTTCATTTTCAGCTGAAGGTCAGGGAGGGTGCACACAAGCAATGTGATAAGACTGAAAAATAGTCTGAAAATTGGATACCAAAATGTTGAATTTTAGGGACAATTTAAATATAATCCCTGTTCCTATTCTGCGTTCAAAATGTATAGAAGTCACTTCAGAAATCATATCCGTGGAGAGCAATTTGCCAGCCTTATTACTGATGAAGTATAAGGTGAAAGGTATGGAGGTGACAAGTTGGCACTCTCTGAACTACCATAGATGTGAGAAAATAGGATGAAGCTATCCCTGGGTCTGAAAAACAGAAAAATAGATGCAAGATTACAGATAAGAGAGAAGAAACGAACCCCTCCAATAGTTTCCTAGGACAGTCATAACAATGAACCATAAACTAGATGGTTTTAAACAATGGAAACTTATTCTCTTACAGCTTTGGAGGCTCAAAATCCAAAATCAAGGTGTTGACAGGGCCTTGCTCTCTCTGAAGGATCTAGGAGAGGCTCCTTCCTTTCCTTTTTGTAGATTCTAGTGGTCACTAGCAATCTTTGTTTCCTTTGGCTTGTGGCAGCACAATTCTAACTTCTACCTCTATCTTCACATACCTGCCTTCTTTCTGTACCTGTTTCTATGTTTCCTCCAGTTCTAATAAGAACATCCTTCAGATCAGATGAGGTTCCACCCAAGTCCATTGTGACCTCATCCTAACTTGATTATATCTGCAAATAAACTTCTGCTAAATTAGATCATATTCATAAGATCTGGGGTAAGGTTGTCAATATATCTTTTGGCAGTCCAGATATAAACTTGTAAATCCTGCTTAGACCTCAAAGTTTGTCTGATTCTTCAGCTGCACAGAAGCAAATCAGGCACTGTGCTTTTCCTTCTAGGGAAGAAAGAATAGGGCAGGAATAAATTATGAAAGTTATTATTGGGAGGTAAATCCTCCCCACTGAAACAGAAGACACACATTCAAATTTCCTTTCCGCAAATTATTTGGCTCTTCTGCCTAATTTCTACAGCAGTTCTGGTGTCTTTCTGGGACAACTGATTGCTTGTGCTAAATTTTGTCCAAAGAAGGATTAAAAATTAGATAATCTCACCTATATTAGCTTCAACCCCTCAGTGCAAAAAAAAACTGTGAACATTTACTCAGTGTATATTCAAATCTATCATATTTTACAAACATATAATCCAGATAAACTATTCTGAACTATTTATACAATAATATTACAAGTCTTGCAAAAATTCCAATTAAACTCACAAAAGAGATGAATCATCAATTTCCATTACCAAGTATTCGGTGGGAAAAAGCACAAACATAAAATCCTCTTTTGATTAAATTTCAAATACATCTTCAAATTTCTTCTGCTTTGATCAAAGTATCTTTTCATCTTAGAAATTCATGTGTTGTCTCATGTTACACTGTCTGGAATAATTTTTACAAGGAATGGGAGTTATTATTTCAGGGATTCACAAAATACTTTTCTGCCTAACATTCCATTAGCCACAAAAATTTCCAGTCACGTGGATTTATCACAGCATTGTCATTCTACACACATGATATAACTTTGAGTAAAAGGTACTTGATGTTCTTTGAATACAGTAATGGTAATTCATTTACCAAATTTGGCCTTCCACGGGTAGGGAAATAGATTTAAAAATACTTCTGGAGTTTATCTTCTTGTGGATAGTTTGCTTCCAGTGTTCATGAATTACAAACCTAAATTCCTTTGGTGTATTTTCTTGACAAAAGTTTGGAATGACACATGTTTGATATGTGTGGGGAAAAATAATTGCCTACATTATTGCAATTTTGTTCCTTATTTGGGAAATGTACAAAGATAGATGACCTTATGATAAAAATTTTATTTCTCAAGCTTTCTTTTTCCTTACTGTACATTCATATCCTCATAAAACTCTTTCAAGACCAGAGTTTACAACCTCGGCAAGGCAAAGTTTACATGCCTTGAATAATGCTGCAATAAATATTTGCCTATGTAACTGCAACTTTGTTTTCACTTTCTTTGCATATGTATCTAGAAGTGTGATTGCTGGGTCAAATGGTAGTGATTTTTGAGGAATCACCATTTTCTTTCCACAATGTCTACACCATTTTACATTCCTACCAACAATGCACTGTGGTTCCAATTTCTGCTAATTTTCTCCAACATTTATTATGTTCTATGATTTTTAGTAATAGCCATCCTTGTGGGTGTTAAGTGGCATCTCATTATGATTTAGACTTGCATGACCCAAATTGGTAAAGAAGTAGAACATCTTTTCATGCATTTAAAGGCCATTTGCCTGTCTTCTTTAGAAAAATGTCTACTCAATCCTAAT
>JAQZBX010089002.1:0-12684 GCA_029593785.1 Cabassous unicinctus
TAGTGCTGGGAACTGTGCCCTACAGACATGCTGGAGCCTGAGGCAAAATGAACAATTGTTAATACTGATCCTATCTCTCACCGAATGTTTTATATGTTTTTAATCATGGGATTGTAGGCTTTGATTTTAATTTCTTAAATATTGCATTAAAATATTATTCATTTTGATTACTGGGTTTGGGGCTTCCCCTAAATTTTGCAACTGAGGCACGTGCCTTGCTCACCTCACTCTAGTTGATAAATGCCTAGTACACCACAAGTGCCTGGTAAATGTTTGCTTAATGAAATGATTAAATAAAGAAACAAAAAAGAGAACTGTGTCCATGTGCTTTTTCCATCAGGACCATGTAGGTGGGCACTTTACCTTCTAAGCTCTCTTAAAGCCATTGCTTACTGTTTTAGTCTGGTAAAAGGTGTTGGAAGCAATATACCAAAAATGTGTTGGACTTTATAAGGAGAATGAATTAGGTTAAAGGCTTACAGATCTGAGGCTACAACAGTGTCAGAGACATCTCTAAGGTTTGTGCCGTGGCTGCCAAGCACTGCTATTTATTCCTGCTGGAACCACAGAGCTGGGGTAGAATCCAATCTCTTTGCAAGTACTTTAGATTCCTTGGAAGAAAGGATTCCTGTGGAATATAAAGGTAAACTGTTATTATACAACCCTGCTAAAGTCATCTTTTTATTTTGCATCTCATCAGAGGTTGAAAAATGAAGACTTCCAGGAAATATGCAGTTGACTGGCTTCAATTCATTACAACAATTATTTCCAAAATTAGGTTTTCAGTGTCTTTTTGGATATGTATAATTTTATACCTGACATTATATCAGAGGTTGTTAGGCTAGGTAAATATGCTTCCATTGACCTCAGGGCTACCATTGCCTTTCAACTGGCAATAAAACTACAGAAGGTGATGAGAGGGGCATGTCTGGGAAATTGAAGGAGGGTTTGTGCAAGGAGAAGGTTCTCCTTCCAACTCTATTAATTTCCACTGCCGGGGTTCAAATCTTTCCTTCCTTTTCACTGTCTGCAACATGTTGCCTTCCCCATACATGTGTGGCTGAGTTCTCGACTATTGTTCCCTGGCCTGTAGATTCTCTTAGATCTGTCTGCAGCTCCTTCTCCTTGTGTGCTTTCTGTGTGTTTGTCTTTCTGGAATGAGGTTTGTTTTTCAAGCTCTGACAGACTGGCATACAAGGTTGCCATTTTTGTTTTGTTTTTATGAGTATGGCAATTTTCAGTCTCTTGAAAACAATCATGAGACTTGGGAGGTTATAATTTGAGATGCCATGTGTATAGGCATTTAGTTCTTATTGTGGCTGAGGGAACATGCTGAAGGAAAGAAGTGGAAGACAGATTAATGTGGGTGATTTATCAATGGCAAAGTAATCCATTCCTGACAGAATTAAAAGGAGAAATGGAAGGAATGAAATGGATTTTATAAAATATTTTAAAAAGTTTATTTAAAGTAATATATTTATCTCTGTATATAAAAATGTGTCAATAAATTTTGCATTTTACACATATATTTAACATCCTGCTTGTGTGTAAGTCCAGCTTTTTGGAATCCACAAGAGTAAGGTAAAAGAGTCTGTGAATATAATAGATAGCCATGTAAAGCTGTGGAGTTGGTGTGGGCAATACTATTATCTCCATCTGATAGACAAAAAGTATCAGAAAACTTATACCACTTCTCCAAAGTGAGAGAGTTACAAAATGAGAGAGCCAAAAGGAAAGCAAAGCTTCATATAGTCTTAAGTTAACTTATCCAGGCTATATCTAGAAGCCTCACCTGCTAATGGTTCTGAAATGTGCAAACTCTGAAAACTCCTCAGACAGAGGTGCAGTTTTCATCATTGATCTCTGGATATCAGCAACTGGGCATATACAAAGGAGGCTTATTAAAAAGTTAAGCTCGTGACTGCACACAGACAGTGGTTTTCTTTATTAAGCAATTTCTATTTCCTAGGCTGCATAGTGGTACAGAAAACTGATACTGTAATTGAACACACTTGTTTCCTCTTATGGATGTCATGCCCAAGATAAAAAAAATAAATTAAAAAGGGCTGGAGACTGTATTTGGGAATGTGATAATAAGAAGAAAGCAGAGCATAAGATGGAGGTGCTAAATGGTAGATCTGTGATAAATATAAATAACAAATGTATTATTTTGATGTATATGAGCGATAATTGGATTTTAAATTACCCATCTCTAAGGAACTGAATCTATAGTGCAAGAAGTTGTGCTATGAAAATAATTATAAAAAAAAATTCTTTGGGCTTCACATATAATTTAAAATACATATATATATACATACTGAGAACATTCAGAGTTTCCATTTTCCACTGACAGTCTTCTCAATAAAGTTATTGCAACAAGTTTGTAAGGCATGAAATATTGTCCATTTCAGTCTATCTGATTGTGAAGATTAAACCAGAATTGCTAACCAATGGAGAGTTCTACAAATGTTTGCAACTTTTGCTTTGTCCAAAAATACCCTAATATTCCTTAGAGTAGAACTATATAGGTTCCTAGGAATATCAGATCACTCAGAAGAAAAAAATATCATATAGAAAAGCATGTCATTCATTCACCCTTTGCTTCATTTATTCAAAAAACATTTGCTGAGCATTATTATACATCATGTACTCTATTTAGCACTTTAAATGAATTTAAATGAATTATTTTATTTAATTCTCACAATAACTCTGGGGAATTGATACTAGCATTGTCAATCTGTGTGTGGTTATAACTGGGATATTAAGAGGCTGCTGGGAAACTTGAGCAAAATGATGAAGCAAATTAAGTTAGAAAGTGGAGAAATGGAGTTAAATTAGTTATATCAAAATATTATATATGACTCTTATATGGCTTTGATTAAAAATAGAGTAATTCTTATTGATTGTACTCTTTGGAAGGATTTATGCTTTATTAATATGTAACAATAAAAGTGATTTGTTAAAAAAAAATAGAGTAATTCTTAACAAGAGGTGTAGAAGAAGTCCTTGGGAGTCCTATTTTTTTACTTACATAAATGTAATGTAATTATAAATATATCTATCTAATATATATATGTTTTAAAAGTTGCTTAGATTACCTAAATGTTACACAGAAATTACAGGGATTCCCATGTTCCCCACCTCCCACACCTCCCGTAATATCCCACCCATCTTTCATTAATGTGGCACATCACCTGCAATGGATATACACATCCTAGGGCTTTGCCACTAAGCATAGACCACAGTTCACATCGTAAACCACACTCTCTCCCACCAAGTTCTGTGTGGTATATGCTGATGTAAAATGGCCTATATCCATCACCGCAACGTCACTCAGGACAACCCCTGCTCAACCATGCATTTAGCTCCTCCTAAACTTTCATTACATTGCAGCTAACTTTCTATTACATGCTGTTATGGATTGAAATGTGTCCACCAAAAAGATATGTTCAGTTCCTAACCTCTTACCTGGAGAATGTGATCCTATTTGGAAATAGGATCTTTAAATATGTTATTAGTTAAGATGAGGTCAAACTAGATTAGAGTGGATCCTAATCCAGTATGACTGGTGTCTTTGAAAGGATGGGGAATTTGGACCTAGCCATGAAGAGACAGAGACAGACATGAAATGGAGGCAGAGATTGAGTTATGCCACAAGCCAAGGAACACCATGGACTGTTGGCCACTGCCAGAACCATCCAGACTCCAGAGGAGGCATGGCTCTGCAACAACTAAATCTGAACTTCCTAGTCTCCAGAATTGTGAGACAATAAATTGCTGTTGAGCCTCCAGTTTTTGATACTTGGTTATAGCAGACCCAGCAAACGAAGTTAGCTTTTGGTACTGGCAAGTGGGATGCTTCTGTAACAAATACTTAAAAATGTGGAAGTAGTTTTGACCTTGGGTAATAGGTAGAGGCTGTAAGAACTTTGAGGTGCTTGAATTAAAAGCCTAGCTTGCCTTGAAGTGACTGTTGCTAGAATATGGAAGTTAAAGGTGCTTCTAATGATGTCTTAGAAGAAATGAATGAGTTATTGGAAATTGGAGGAAAGGTGGTGCTTGTTAACAAGTGTCAGAGAACTTGGTATAATTGGGTTCTGATGTTGGTTGGTAGGGAGAACTTGTAAATGATAAAGATGAATATTTAGCTGAGGAGATCCCAAGCAAAATGTGGAAGGTACAGCCTTGTTTCTCCTTGCTGTTTACAGCAAATTCAAGAGGAAAGAGAGAAATTGAAGAATGAGCTGTTAACAAAAAGGAAGCAGCAATTGATGATTTGGAAAACTCTCAGCCTATTGATAATGTGCTCTGGAAATGGAGCTAAGGTACCTAAGCAGCAATTTTCTTTAGAGATTAGGCATATGATTATGGATCTGATCATCCAGCTGAGAAGAAATCAATAATGGAGACTCAATTATTGAGAAAAAACCTGCGAGGAACCCTCTTGTCTTTTGGCTTGTATTCCCATGAATTGCATGGAAGACTAATAAGATTTTTGAGAATTTTATTTCAGCAGAAACAGTGTCAGCCTGGACTGAAAGGGACAGAGGTGGGACCAAATGAAGAAAAAGGAACCCAAAGAAGGAACCATGTTTGCAGAATATGGTCCAAAGGGATACCCTCAGGCCAAGAGGACAGAGCGGCATCGGGCCAAATATTATACTCAATCTTTGAAATGTAATGTAATTTTCCATGTGAGGTTTCTGACTTGCTGGGGACACTGAGCCCCTTTTTACTTCCATTTTCTCTCTTTTGGAATGGGAATGTCTATCCTATCCCTTTCCCACCATACTACATTGGAAGCCATGTGTCAGAGGCAGAGATTGAGTCATGCCATATGCCAAGTCATTTCACGGATGTGGACACTGCCAGAACCCTTACTCTTCAGAGGAAGCATAGCCCTGAAGCACCTTGAATTGGACTTCAAGCTTCCAGAACTGTGAGACATCAATAGCCACCCAGTTTGCAAAACTTTCTTATAGCAGCCTCTGCACACTAAGACACATACATTGCTAGTAGACTACAACTTAATAAACACAGCCTCTGAATTTATATGAACCCAAAGCCAGTGTAACTTGAATACTAAAAGTGTTCTTATCCATACATCTTGCTCAGAGCAACTGATCAACCTTTGCAATGGCTACTGTTTACTTCTGCTCAGATTAAAGAAAAATCCAACAAAATGGCTCCAAATTTCTGTGTGGAAAAGTTATACTAAATTATCACTTTGAACAATTGATAGAATGAATTTTTTTAGGCTTTCCTCAGTGTGTATGTGCAGACTACAAATTGGAAATATTGGGAAAAATTCCTCAGGTGTAATGCCAACAAACGTCTATCCAATTTTGCAATAAAGACATTTAAGAAGAGAAAAGTAAAAGTAGAAAACATTTTAATACAGTCATCTGAAAATAACCAAGAATACAAGATTGATGTCTGTGTCAAACCTAAATGATAGAAGAGAACTTTCCTCTAAGACATGAAAGAAAATATATTGGAACATTCCTAGAATATGTGGCAACATGGCCCCAACTGGTAATTAATTATGAAGAGAAAAGTGACATGGGATATCAAATTCCATTCTAGGAATATTTCCAGTATTTTTCCTACTGATTGTACACATTACACTGATTCTGGCAACATCCTTCAACTTGTCATTCCATTACAGTTACTGAAATTGAACATGATTGAATTGAAATATTGAAAGATATAATCATTTTGTTAAAGTGTTGTGAAAATGGGGAGAAGAGACAATTTCAAAGGAAGAGATTGTTTTAGTCTAATGGATAATGTGCTGTGACATGAGAAATACTACGGAGGTAGAAATAAATGTCATTGGAAATCAGCATTATGTACAAAGAGATGAAAACCAATGATTTGGATGATCTATAGTTACTATTTACAAGGGCAAGAGAATGAATAGTCAAACTAAATGTCAGGTATTAGGTAAAACAAAATGGTATAACATAAATTCATCTTGGATTCTTCTCCAAAGAAAGTCAATTGGTTATTAGAAATATCAGGAAGATATTATTATTAGAGAGTATCACTCAACTATGGTCTGTGGTATGGAATAAGGAGAAAATCAGGAAAGAAATGAAACCATCTGAATCTAAGTCCTTGCTTTATTACTAAGTAGCTAGATGCCACAAGTTGGCACAGAATTATGGAAAGATCCAAAAGATAAAATGTGTACAAAATTTCTTTTATTAAACTATAAAGCTTAACACAGATGGTTTTAACATAAAAAAATTTTGGACACAGTGTTTTAGCTCTTTGTCATGAAAAAAAGTAATGGGAGTTTAGACCTGGTTTTCCTATCTGTTCTGTCTCCCCCCTCCCTCCCTTTCTCCTTTGCTATTCAGAGAAACTGAACTACTTGATTTCCCAAGGACATACCTTGCTCTCTCATATCTCCAGTCCATTACATTTGTCATCTTTCTGTTTTCAGCGACCTTCCCTGCTGAAGCTTATTTCTGTCTCAAAACACAGTCCAAGCACCACCTCCCCAAGGAAGCCTTCCTTGATTCCCCAGGTTGACTAGATTTTCTTGCTCTTGTCTGTCATTGTACTTTGGGCAAACCTCCAGCAGCAGCAGAGTGATTGTAGGGTGCCTGCCTCCCTCACGACAAAGGTAAGTCTGTTTATTTGCATATGTGTCCCTTTTGCATTGCAGACACCCAGTAGGTGTCTTCCAAAGTTTGATGGTTAATTAAGGCATAAACCATGCTAAGGAGTCACTCCTTCCCTGCCCCTTTCCCTTCCATTACACCTTGACCCATACAGAGCCTAGTAAAATTGTGCCAGGAATCCTAATTGTGACCTTGAAATATTTAGACACTCAATGTCTAGCCCTTACTTTTCTTAATACCAGAATGCTCAAGGAAGAAAGATCCATATTAACACAAGAAGCCTCCCTGTGGGACTCCCTTGAGACCCTCACAATCTGCAGATTCACCTTTTGAGAATCACTAGCTAATAAGAATTTCTGAACACTTTGCTATAAAACCCAATAGCTACAATAAGTTACCACATGCTCTGTTTATTATGATGGAATAAACACTCCTCCTGATTAATGAATGGTGCAACTAAGTGAAGCAGAGCAGCCAATCACAGGTGAAAACAATGTGTGTCTTATGAGTTCCAAGGAAAGATAGACCAATATGGTTTCTATAGATAAGGGACTCAAGCTAAAGGAAGGACGTGTTTAATGAGTTATACAGTGTTCCACATGAGAGTAGCTTGTGGCCAAACTCAGAAGTTAATTAGATGAAGCAAGAAGAAGTGGAATACATGGTACTCAAATAGTAAACAGATTAATACAAAATGGATGAGGCTCTGAAAGTCACAGTAGAAGTCATATAAACATGTCAGAAGCCTTTACAAATAACTGACATATTGGGTGCTATTTCCACTTGAAATTATCCAGGTTATAAGGAGATTTTCACATTTGGGAATGCTTCTAGGATAAATCTGCCTTATTCTCAGTTTCATGAAACCATTATTTTGATGTTCCATTCATTCATTCATTTAGCAAACATTTTTGAGTACATTTACTGGTCTGGATGCTACACTAAGTAGTGAGTATTTGAATATGAAGATGAGTAAATATCCTCTCTGACAAGTTGACAGTGTACTGGAGAACACAAGAAGCAAAGAATCAATGTTAACACATTAGGGTGAGTGCTATCACAGAGTTTTACACAAAATACTTGAACACTGAAATCATAGCATCAGAGTCATGCAGAACCGATTTACTGAGATGGAATTACAAAAGTACAAGCCCTAGACAGGAAACCAGATCCAGGCCCAGTTCTGTTACTGATCAGCTAGTTAACTTGTGTGGTAGTTTGGAACTGTAAACCCAGAAAATCATGTTCTTAAAGCTGGTCCATTCCTGTGAGTGAGAACCTAGTGGGAGGGTTTTTGATAACCTTACTTCAGGGCTTTTTGATTAGGTTATTTCAGTTAAGACATGGCCCAGGGTGGGTCTTAATCCTCTTACTGGAATCCTTTATAAATGGGAGAATGCTCTAGGATGAAAGAAAGCCACAGCAGCAGAAAGAAATCCATGGAAGCCAGATGCTGAAAGCAATGAAACCCGTAAGAGAAGGGATAGCCCAGCAGACACCACCATGTGCCTTGCTATGTGACAGAGAAGTCCAAGATTGCCAGCAGCTGGTCTCCTGGAAGAAGGCATCGCCTGATGATGCCTTGTTTTGGACATTTTCACCGAGTCAGAACTATAAGCTAGTAAATTAATAAATCCCCTTTTAAATAGCCAACCCACTTCTGGTATATGGCATTTTGGTAGTCTAGCAGATTAAAGCAACTAGGGCAAACTGTATTCCATTCTGGGAAGTTAAATGGAGATTAGAATTGGGATGAATAATTTAAGATACATTCTGGCTCTATGATTCTAGGTCTATGCCAAAGGTGGCCACAATTTGTAGTGTCTGAGCTGGAAAAATTCATCTTTCCTACCAAAATTCAGAACTCCTAGAGCTGGTTAGTGAGGCTTTGAGGTTCATTTAGACTTTCTCAACCCACTCCCCCTCCTGGCCTCACTCTTCTCAGGCAACACAGACCTGCTTGTAGATCTTGACTCAAGTATCTCTCACCTCCATTATTTTTGCTTCTATTTCCCTTCTGGCTGCAGTTCTTTCTCTCACTATACCTTCTTCTGCTGGAAAAATCCCTACTCCCCCTTTAAAGCTTATTTTACCTAGTACATGTATTTTAATGAACTCTTTTCAAACAGTTTTCTGTACTAATTTGTGAGTTTTTTTGAGGGCAGGGATTCTGTGTTTTTCATTACTGGATCATAATAATATGGCCTGGTACCTAACATGTGTGTGTGTGTATGTGTGCTTTTAAATCTGAGAATTCATGAAATGACCATACTATGCAGCCTAAAGAAATTCACATTTCCTTTCATTCTATTCATAAAGTGGTTGTTAATGAAGAGAAGAAAGTGGCTTAGGAACCTTGGTAGAGCTGGTTGACGTGTGAAAGTGTAGGTTGAATGAAAGGTAGGTGTCCAGAGATGTTGCCAGGTCCCCTAAAATCTCACCAGATGACTCTGCCACTGTTTGACCTGCTGTTCTGCAGATGCAGAAACTGTCTCTTGTGTCTCCCATGTCAAACTTGGATGCTGATCCAGGTCCACAAAACACCAAAGAGACAGATGTCTAGAAACAGAATGGTGATTTATTAATTTGCAAGGACAGTGGCATCTCTTAGGAAGACCAGACATTTATGTGGGCCTGCCCATCATTTTCTTTCCCTGCAGGCCAAGCACATGGGTAGCCAAATCATAATCGAGGACTGCTTGGTGAGTGCTCAATCTCAGCAAGGGGATACGGTTTGGCATCAGACTAAGACATCCTGTTACTTCTATCTCATACTAGGATATCTCATACTAGAACTGGGCTGTGAAGTCCTTGGACATTGTTCGGATGGGCGCTGGCAACCTGTGAAATTGGCATGACCAGGGGCAGCCAATAAGGCTTGGAATTAAATTCCACCCCCCCCCCCATACTGTATTGCCTACTTTTGTTAACTTCACAGTTAACATATAAACCTGAGCCTTGGAGTCCTCATCTATGAAATGAGAACAATGAAAGCCCCTGCATCTAGTGTTGTTGTAAGGATTAGGTAGGATAAGGAGAAGGCACCAGCTCATGGGCAACGGTGTTCCATAAATGTTCTCACAATGTAACACTTGCTTCTGTGACTCCCCCATCCTATATGCAGGCATATGCTCTAAACAGGTTCCCATCAGGCGTAGCTGGTCCAGGAGCCCTTCTGCCCCCTTAAGTGTCTTATGCTTATTGACATGTAGGAATGGTTTCCCAGAGAAGGGATTTTCCTGAGTCTTCTGGCCTCAATTCTCCACTTTTCTCCCTCTGCCCCTGGAAGGTTTCCCGAGGTGGTATGTGTTTTGCTCTTTGCCAGGGTGTCTTCAGGTGTCAGGAGGGCACTTTTTTCTCCAAAATTCCTTGACCAGCTGGGTGGGTGAGTCTACACAATCCTGGTATTATAACACTTAGCAGGCATGAATAATTCCTGAAAGACATTATAGGTGTCTCTGTCAAAGCACTCCATATTGTCTTGAAGTAATTACCAGCAAGAAGCATAGTGGTTAGACACATGCTTTGAGTTTGACTATTGACTCTGCCACTTTCTGCCCAAATAACTCTGGGTAAATTGTTAACCTTATAAATTTTAATTCCCTATTCTATAAAAAGATCTGGAAATAAATATTTTTGCTAAGATTTAAATGAGACCATTCATATAAATCATTTCTCACAGTGCCTTACACATAGCAAATGCTTTAATATATGTCAGTTATTATTATTATTTCTTCACCTCCCACCCTGGGCCCCGAGCTCTTCAAGGACCTGTATGGGACTCTCTTTTGTACCACCACAGAGTCACCAGGGCTCAGCTATCTTCTTAGACCTCAGTTATTTGCCATACCCTGGCCTTGTAAGAATTGCCATATTGCATGGTATGGAATTCTTCTCCAAAGGGATCAGGTGACCCAAGCCGAAAGTAGAGATGAGTTAACACCCCACAAGGTGAGTTTTGACTCATGGGACGCAAAGGCCTGGAGGGAGTCAACAGATATACCATTCTCTGTTCTTTCTGTTGAAAGCCTCCCAGGCAGAGCTTATGTGTGCCTTGTCAGGAGATACACCTGGTGCTTAGAGACCCACCATCCTTAGCAAAGCAGTGACCAGCACTGTACAGCCCCACCTTGCTTGTGCCCTTCTTCCCTTCCTAGACTCCCTTTCCTTTGTTGCTGTTGTTCTGAAATTGTCCTTAAGTGAGACTCAATTCTGTTTTCCAGTGAGCCTGCACTGAGCAGGGCCTTATTTCCCTTTGCTTTCCACTGCCTGGTATGGGAGGGGCCAGTCCTAGCATGGCCTGCTGCCTGTCCCTGGGATCCTGTGCTCAGGACCAGGTACACCGGACTGTCCAGATGAAACACAATCTCCTAGGAGATAAGGAGGCTGCTGGTACATTCTTTCTCCTATTGCCCTAAGCATATGTAAATATTCACTGGAGAGGGTCTGGCTCTGGTGGAAGTGTTTTAGGACATCCACCTCACAGGCTGTGGTCTGTCTGTCCCTGGTGGGGAGGGAGCAGGGATGCTCCACTGCAACACACAGGTACAAGAGAACATCACCCTACATGGGCCACACATTAAGATCCATTGGCCATAGGAAATCGATGCTCCCCTAGAAAAGCTAACCTTGCTCTGTCTCTTCTCTATGTGAGTAAAACATCTTTCCATCAGAGCCTGAGTCATGCTTTTGTTGGTAACCTTGATAACTGTGTTGGAATGGGCTGACATCTCTTAGGTTTCTCTAATGGACACCTAGAATGATGCTTTATGTTCAGTTCACACTCAGTAAGTGTTTACTGACATAAAGAATGAAAGAATAACTGACTGCCTGAATGGTAATTGAATTAATGAATGAACCTCATGTTCATACCTGTATTTCCACAGGGTGGCACTGAGTTTCATAAGAGCCTCAGTCTCTCTGATTCTCACACACTGAAGGGAAGAAAGGAGGAAAAGTAGAAAAGAAAGAGAGGCAGAGGGGAAGGAACAATAAGAAAGAATCAAAAAGAGAAACTGCCTCTCAATTTCAATATGTTCCAATTTCCTTGTTTGCTGAGTTTCACTTTGGGCCAAAAAGCAACTGTTAGTCTAGCAAAAGGGAGAGCAAAACACAATCACTTTTGAGAGCAGGGAGCATCAGGAAGATCTCTGAAACAATGAATGCTGGATGATTTTTAATCTTAACAAATGTCAAAAGCATTAGCATCTCAGTGCCAACCCCCTAACCTCATGTAACCTTTAAATAGTTGTATTGCCTGGAAGAATTTCCTAGGAAGCTGTGCCTTTGCCACAGAGAATGAAATGCTTAGAGTTTAATACCAATCTAGAATGAAGCCCCTGGACTGGGAGCCAGTAAGCTGGGATTCGAGACCCTGCCTTGCTTTCCTTCCAGTGTGTGATCCTGGGGAGCCCTTTTGTTTCAAGGGCCTCCATTGCCTTTTGTGTAAACTGAAGACATGGGGTTCTAACCATATATCGGCCCATTGCAGAGAAACAGTGGAATTGCCCACATGTTCTCATGGAGAACTTATTCATTATTTCTAGGGAATTGGATCTGATGGGATTAAAACTACTTTTACCATATGCAGTGTCCTAATCTTCAGAAGTCTTTCTTAGCAGCAGGTCTCTGAACCTGCACTCCTGCTGACCTGGGGGTAGAGCCAGAGCGAGTCCACAACCATGGGGGGCGGGTTTGCGACAAACAAGGTTTGGGGCTCCGGGGTAGGTGAGAGGCAAGAGATGCCCAGGCTCAGAGACCACAGTCACATTGCCCTAATATAAATGCAGTGGTGCTGCCTACCATCCAGGAGGCCAGTGTGCATTGTCTGTACAAAGTTAGGTCCATTAAGGCTCTCTTAGGATCACCATTTCTTTATTGTCTCTGAAGAACCAGAGTTGACTAAAGCGTTCCTGCTCTGGGTGCTTAGAGCTCTGTACATGAGGCTTCTCTGCCATTTCCAGAGGCTCCTGGAGTCTTTGATGTAATAACATCCAAAATATTCTTGCCATTTTCAATGATGTTCTTGACAAACTCATCTTTTTTTTTTTTT
>JAQZBX010089003.1:0-12682 GCA_029593785.1 Cabassous unicinctus
ATTACACAAATGTTACACAAAAAATATCGGGGATTCCCTTATGCCATGCTCCCTAGCCCTCCCACATTTTCCCATATCAGCAACATCCTTCATTAGTATGGTACATTTGTCACAATTGATGAACACATCTTGGGGCATTTCCACTAAGCGATAATTATAGTTTACATTGTAGTTTACACTCTTTCCCACTTCATTTTCTTTTAAAAGGACATTTTAACAACAGAAAAGTAGAAAGAAGATGATTTCAGAATAAAGGAGTTCCTTCCAAGCAAAGACAGATGGCAACTTAACACCAATACACAAATAAACATACATGTACAACACACAATGCATTGAACTAAATTTTCTTATTTTGTTGCATGCCATTCAAAACTGTATTACAGAATGGTATTGGGCTTATATATCATATTATATTACATGTGGAAATCTGTTAGAGCAAATTAAAACTTACAATTCACATTTCTAATTCTCAAGCCCACACAAACATTTTTTAAATCACTGAGCTTCTTTATTTGCAAATGCCAGGAGAAGTAAATAGTATATACAAACTATGATGCTGTATGACATTCCACCAATGGTGCAGCTGTGAATACCAGTTTGGTATAAATTTAGAGCACTAACCTAGAAAGTCAGAGCACCTGCTATGTCATTAATAAGCTAAGTAATCCCGGTAAAATCTTTTATACACTCTGAATCTGATATTAAGATCATAAAAATGGGGAGCCTGAGATTATGTCAAACCATTTCTAGGAAAAAAAAAAGATTTTATAATATTTAAATAAGAAATCCAAAGGAAATTTCCTTCTCAATTTTAACATTATACACATCCATCATCTGAGGTGACAGTAACTACGCTGTGAGAAATTTCTTACCTCTCGTGTCATTTTCTATTTCTGTTCTCCAGCGATGTAAACAGCTTTCCAGTACAGAAAGTTCTTCCTCAGTTATATGCCTTGGTGCTGGATGCATGGGCAAATCTGGAGGTATCCGGGACTGAGTGAATGGTTTGTGTATTACTGATCTTGATGATATGGCAGCAACTGCTGCAGGTGAAGTGCTCGGAAGTTCTGAAGAAGGAGCTCCCTGTTGCTCTGTTGTGCTGGATTTTCAAAGTATAAAATATTTATTATTGAAATTTCCAAACTTAAACTCTGGAAGAGGATTGTGGTAAATAGATAGCAATAAATTAGCTTATAAAACTTCAAAAAGAAAACATCTTAAAAAGTAATGTGTGCCTTGATCTAATATCCTAATAAGATTCTTAATATATGAGAACTACATTATTATAAGAATGAAATTATGGCTTTATAGTAAAAATGGCTTAGTTATATATATATATATATAAATAAATTTTTTTTAGAAGAATCAAATGTATGTACATTGATATTATAAAGACCTTCTCTTACTAATACTTACCAGCTTACATTATAGAAATAAATTCTAATTTAACAGTATTATTTTATGGATCATAAAGGTTGTAACTTATATTAACTACATACCCCAAAATACATATAATTCTGAACAAAAGACATATGATGAAAATTTTAAACTACAAGCATAAAAACTATTGAAATAACGCTATAAGGAAATGCCCAGTAGATATCCAAACTTCTAAGCAAACCTTTTCAAGAGTTCATTAAAATAAATCACAACATGCATTATAAAACCTTCTTTAAAGGCATCGATTACATTATTATGTAATATAGGTAACAACTGTCACTTGCATCAAGAAAACTTTTTACCTTGGTAATGTCTGTGATGGTATGGAACCACTAGGTGGGGAACTAGCGTCAATATCATCAACAGGAGAAGTGCAAACAGGTTTACTTGAGGCAAATTCCAATGCATACTGTAGAACATCTACCAAGGGGAATCGTTTAGGACCCGAACCATAGCTTAAATATCTGTTAACCATAAAATGTATGAATGCTTTTATTTGTATGTACAGCACATTTGTTTTTGTTTTTTAAAAAATTGTCATAAAACATGGTGAAAATATTTCAATTAATCTTCCTCAACAATGAATTTGATTTTGCTTTCAAGTGGAAAAGGCAACACTGAGTATACAATCAAGACTTAAGTGTTCTCCAAAGCAAGGAAACCAAAGATGTCTGAGACTGAATGTGTGTATATATTGGTACAATTTTTAAATGCTGCTATAAGTTGAGATTTAATGGGAAATGAAAATGCTGACAGGACTGTCTTCTGAGCCTATTTTATTTTTCAATCTGTCATCTGATCTGATGATCAAGATGGATCTACCTTTTATCTGATTATTTCTCAGTATGATTACAGATACTTTTAATTATAAAAATTATTGAAAAAAGATCATTTTTACATAAAAAATTTAGGCTATTAATTTTCAAATTACTATCAAAATATGGAATACAGATTAGATCAGAGATTGCAAACTGAGATAACTCAGGTCACATTTCAGCCTACTAGCCATTTGTTGTATGACCTGCAGAAAATATGACAATCTGGTTTCTGGCTTCTTTTGGAAACAATCAGAAGCTGTCGACAATAGTAAGACCATATTCACACACGGCATCATCTGACTTGTGACGCATGGCAGTCACTCCCTATACACAGTTGTGCTATCCAGGATCCACCCTCCCCACCCCTGCCCCATCTTACATCTGGCCTGCTCCCCTGCTTTTAAAGCTTCCATAAGGCCTTGGTAGAAATTTGACTTTATATCCTCTGTGTTAAGAAAGAGAAAAGCCATTTGTTTAATGGAAATCTTGACAGTACTATTTAGCCTTATGCAAAAAAGATCTTGATATTTAAGATTAGTTTAATTTTGTATCTGTTTTCAGCACCATGAGTATTACCTGTTGAAAAAAAGAATATTAATTTTAAACACTAAAATAATCTTCCAAAGCCTACTATGGATTTTTTTATAGCTTCTCACAAAACTCAAAGTTAATCTTTTGAAGCAGAATATCAATCTAGATTGATAATCTACTCCTAGAATTTTGAATCACCCCAAATAAATATAAAATTAAAGATCTAGATTATCACCAAATATGATTTCCAATAGTTATTTCTTAATTTTGCAAAAGATAAAATACCTCTCTAGTCTTTGCTGCAATACTGTGAGGTAATCTTTCAATCTCTTGATTTCTTCCCTTTTAATCCTTGTTATTTCTCTGTTTCTGTGCATGTATCTAACAAAAAATAGAAAACAGCAATCATTAGCATTTCCAAATATTTGGAATATATTAGATTACAATATTCAATATAATATAGATAACATATTAAGTCTAACCATCACCACAAATGATCAACTCAAATTTTTTAACAAAATGTTAAATACAAAATAGTATTTTTAAAAATTCTGACAGAATTTTAAGATTATAGAAATATTCCTGTTTCTTTCCTTATAGCATTAGTGCCAGTATCTATACTTTTCTAACACAAAGAGAACATCATTTTCCTTGACAAATAGTAAGTTACATTAGGTAAAAAGTGAAGATTAATGCGAAGAAATTTAAGCAAACTATTCCTCTAAACTCAATACTTCTTCATTTTGTTACTAAACTATTCCAAAACTAAGTCATATTGGAAGCAAATCATACCTGTCCAGATATAAAACTTGGGGAAATTCTAATTTGTTATGAATTTTTTCTGGTCTACCCAAAGTCTGATTGAATTCAAATCTTGACAATTCAAATGTTAGTACAGGTGGTAGTTCAGTAAACCAATGCTGAAAGAAAACAAAACAACAAAAAAACCTTAGTATCAAATTTCTGTTTTCTCTATTGCAATTTTAAGTACAGGATATTGGTGCTGGATTTTTATAATAATCATCACAATGCTAATATCACAAACAGCTGATGTGGTATACAACTTAGTTAAAACTCAACATCTTCCTAAAATTTTCCAAACCTTTAAAAAACTCCAAGAGTGGGATAACACACAATAAGGAGAAAGAAAACTCTTCCAACACCTGTCCTTCTTGATCCTTCTTTCCATTAGAATTTCTAACCCAAAAAGAAAAACTGGTTGAAATCATGATTTCTAGCTAGAGTCTTCTGGCTTCTTCAATATTGTGTCAATATTACTCCATCAAATTGTTACTTTTACTTAATGTAATTCACTGTAATGTAACCACACTGTCAAAAACCTGTAACAAATTAACTTGTAAGATGTAGTACCTCAAAAGAAATACTTTCATACCATAAAATGATCACAACTCTCATGCTAAAAATTAGAAATATAATTCTGATAATGTCTTTTTAAATTTTGATTTTCCTGCTGGAATTAGACTAATTTAGGAAAATAGTCTATCACTAACGTGGGTGTGAGCCATACCATAATGAGTTAAGCTATAACCCGTCTACCCTACACACACTTTGGTGACTGCTTAGTGAAGCACGAAATGTAACAAAACTTGAAAAAAGAATTATTTTTATATAACAGCATCAAGTTCTATACAAATATATTTAAAGAGAAAGGAAAATTAACAAACTTGTGGATCAACAAATACGAAAGTATGAAATAATACAGCAAATATTTTTGAAGTGCTTATATGCTGTGCAATGTGCCTCTATAAAAAGAAATCAATACATACTACACGCGTGTGACATTTTCAATTGCCACAAAACACCACCATACATCTGTCAATAAACTAAGAATATACTAATTTAAATTCGAATATCTGAAAAAGTAGAAATGATGCACACCTGAATTTGACTAGGCTCTTGAAAGTTGGTGCTCTTCTTCTCTAAATAAAGCCAATAATATTAAACGTTTATTCATATTTATTTCCTCCTCTGAAAATGATAATGATTATTTGAACTGAGATTTCCTGAGTTGGATTTGCTTTGTCTTTTACCAAAAAATAAGGTTTAAGGAATTTGATTTATATGGATCCTAGCTGAAATAAACTAAAGTTATGAAATATCTAACATCAGAAATCAATCCTAAATTTTAACATTTGATGAGCAAGTAAAACTTATTTATTTTGTTCTCACATGATATTGGCAAAAATTTTTCAGGTTAGTTCTAATTCACAGCTAAAATTAACATTAAAAATTAAAACATACCAAATATATACCACTGAGAAAACTTTTGGCACTGTAGGATAATATTTTCTATTATAGCTTATGATATGCAGACATTATGTCCAAGTAAGTAGATTTATAATAATTATTACTTTCATATTTTATTGCAATACTTTGTCACCCATAAAATAAATAATTCCATACTTTAAGTCAGAGGTGCTTACAATGACCAGGAAAAATGAAATGACCCAAATTGAGAGTACACATCTTTATAATATCATGAAAAGTCTAGAAAATAACTTCCATAACTTACTAAAGATGTTCATAATGTATTTGTTATGTAATACATCTCTACAGATGCAGTTCCCCTCTATCTGACAGTTTTTTCCTACAACAAGAGTGAAAGGATTTCATTTCTCATTCTGAAACTGGTAAGAAACAGTTCACCAGACAATCCCTAAATTTATTTTTAAAATTATCATGATATATATCAGCACAATAAGTATAATTTTAAATAATACAAAACAGTGAGACTTTTTCTTTCAAAATAACTTTCTTTCCATTCAACAAAAAATGGAAAGGTTACTTCTCTGTAACCTAACTGGTATACTGTGCTACTGGGACAGAGGTCATTAAAGGTAAAAATGATGCTCATTCTCAGTAACTCTGAACACATTATTTCATATATATTTTTTGCATTATATAATGACTCTAGAGGAGAAATAGATTTTTTTTGCAGTGACAAAAGCATTTAATTTACATAATCAGTAATGGCAATATAAATGATCTGCATACATTATCTGACTTTATAAATCTGAAATATTTTCTCCCTATGATGAGGAACAAGGCAAGGATGTCCATTCTACCATTCTTAATCAATGAGTACTAAACGCAATAAAGCAAGGGGAAAACAGGCATACAGACTGGAAAGGAAGAATAAAGCTGCCCCTATTTAGAGATAACATGATTGTTAACAAAGTTTCTAGAAAGAAGGTAATGATTTTACAGATTTCAATAGCTGTTTTTTCTAACAAAGTGTTTAAAATACTTTGCTTTTATAATAAGATTACATGGGTGTAGAAAAAACAGAGAGAACACACCTACCATTTCACATTCCCCACAGAACAATAATAAGCAAATCCAGGATGCAAACTAAGCACTAGAGGAGGAACTTTCTATTCCAATTCAAAAATTAATTATAGTCATTTAAGTGCCTTCACTCATTTGCCCTTTCATACTTTAAATAAAAATTTTTCCAGCAATTTAATATAATTTGATGCAACTGTGTAAAGGGAAATTTGGCAGAAGTTACATTTTTAAATGTGTGCTCTGTGACCTAAAGAGTTTAACTATCCTATGTTTTTCATAAATGTTCAATAGAAAGACAATATTTTAAATCTAACTACTGCCTGATAGGACAATTATAGCAACTTAATTTTATAAATGCAGGCTATGTGATATTATGCAGATGTTAAAAAATGGTGTAAGGCTGTAAACCGAAACGGAAGGATGCGTGTGAAACTGCTGATGAAAAATGCAAGTTTCAAAACAGACACAAATACTTACATGTGTATAGCAAAACCCTAAAAGTATATACAACACATTACTAGCAATGAATACCAACACTGGAAGTGAGACTTTTACTATTTGAAAATTTTTCCCTCAACAGGCAATCAAATATATCTCCAAGTTTCTTAAAAAGTCTGACATCTAAAAATTGCATACCATTTAATTAAAATTTATGATAAAAATTTTTCTAAGTAGTTCTATATTACATATAATCATTTTTAATTTTTTCAGTAGTCTCTGGGTATGCCATTACATAAATTTAAACGGGTACAGCCCAGTGAATGTTTTAACTGGGACATTGCTGAAGACTGCAGGTCGGATTACCTATGTTTCCTATTCCCTATGTCCTAGATTTGAAATAAGATTATAATTTATATTTGTGATTAAAACCATTTAAGGATACTCTACTCTAGTAAATAATAGTCTCTTTAACCATGATGAATTATCATTGAAACTACTGTCTTCAGCAACTCTAGGGCATAAATAATCAAATTTGCTATCACTGAGACTGCTAAGAAGCTTCTGAATTCAGAGAAGATGATTAACCATTTCATTCCTTACGTTAGCTGGAAAAACCTAGACAGAGAATATATACTACAGATCTAGGGCAGTCAGAGAATGAAGCTGTTAAAAAAAAAATGGAGGACAAACTAAGATATTTTTAAAAAATAAAGATTCAGATTTAAGGTAAGATAAATAATTTTTACAAAATAGGAATATGTGAGAAAGTGTATTTCACTTATAAGTCACTCTGTCACCATAAAGAAAATGCCAACCTGATCCCCCTCACCTCAACCCATTACCCTTTTATTTAATAGGAAACATCAGATCAGACTTTATGGGTTCTGCTTTCTTGTCCCATTGTGGGATCCTGGGAAAGTCACACTATTTAGAGATCTGTTTCCAATGAATAAAATAAACAAGTGGAATTTAAATGTTCATTAGACATCTATATCAGAAACACCTGTGGAGCTATTATGTCTATATGCCCCATAACATCTCCTAGACTCTGGTTTGATAGATTTGAAGTGAGGCCTAGGCACCTGTTGAGAATCACTGAAGTGGACAATCTATAATGTAGAGAGAAAAACTATTTCAAATATACTCATTCTATCTCTCAAACAAAAAAGCCATAAAAAGCCAATATTACATGTCCCACATTAACTGATGCTAGTAATTATATTTTGTTTGTTCGGGTGTGTTGGAGAAGGAGAGGAAATGAAAGTGGAGCAGAGTTAGGAAAGGGTTAATTATATCTTTCTTAAAAAGCTTACAATTCACATAAAAGCACTTTATTCTTAAAGAAACAAGAACACTATACATTTTTAGATAAACACAGATAACATCACTTAATATTTACTAAGTGCACTCAGGGCTAAAGCTCTCAGAAATTTTTCTAAGCACTGATACATTTCATTTAGCCATCCAATAAATATGTATTATACCATTCTACTGACAATAACCATGCTATCCACTAGGGATTATAGTGTGAATGACACAGATAAAGATACTTACCTCATGTATGAAGTTTACATATAGACAATACCAGAAATTGCTTAACTATGACTAATTTTGCAGCACATGATCTCTCCCCTTTGCTTTATTTAACACTAACATTCCCCAATGGATGGATACATGGATGGATGGACAGTTATACAGATGGATGGAGAAACAGAAACGGGGGAAGAGAGAGAGACAGGTGAAGATAAATAAATAGATTTATGATATATTTTAAAAATTATCCCTTTTCTGAGAAAACAAGTTCTTCCATCTGCCCTTCATGCACTGCATAGTAACTTTACAAGGGGGATGGGGTAGCATATAGTCTATTTAGGCCTGGACAAATTCCAACAATATTTGATATAAGCAATATGTATCTTCATAAAATTCGCCCCAGTATCTGTGTTTTTCTCTTTTACTTCCAGTACTAGCATTTTGCTAATGGCTGATACTTTGATTATAAAGTCTAAAAAGAGAAAATTAAAAAGTACTTTAGACTGAACAATGTAATAAGAGGATTTTAACAGAAAATTTTGAGATAAATTACTTAAATGAGAAATTAACATAGATTACAGACTATATTGATTGTGCATAATACATTTCCTAAATATGTTTAAATTACTGTAATTAAATCCAAACAGATTCTCTGAATATTCTCTCAGTTATTAGGTAGCTGCATAATTAGATCCTTAAATTGTGCTTTAAAGCATTGTAGGAAAGACTGAGGGAGGAAAAAAGAAATAAAAAAGATGCTAAACTCACCTCTTGGCCTGATTTTCCTGAATTCTCTGAATGTAAGGACTCAATTTCTCCTTCAATCATAGCAGCTTCTAGGCACTCATGGAGATCTTTGAACCCATTGACTTGAAGTGGGTACTGACCAAACATTTCAGTATTTTCAAATTTCTTACCTATGGGGGCGGTGAGAATTAATTAAATTTGTGTTTCTCAATACGGCTTTTTAGCTAGTAAAAGTAAATGTTGACATAAATTATCTCCTAAATCTGAAAACTGAAACACTAATTTATGTTCCAGAAATCAGTGAATTAGTGTACTATTTGTGTTGGTTTACACATGTATATAGGTACAATCACACTCAGTCATATATATAAATTATACATACACAGATGTATATATGTATGCAATTATATACATACTTCTACAAGTATATATATTCATTCTTTCAACAAGCACCTTCTAAAGGCAAGATACTTTGCTAAACATGGAGTATTTATCGCAGTGAACAAGAGTTATGTGATCCCTTTGCTGAGGGAACTCTCAGACTCTTTTGGAAGAAAGACATACACATTAATTGTACATACTATTATGCCCAAATAATTGTTTATTATTATAAGTGTTATAGTGGGAAAGATAGAAATAGTTGTTGCAGAAAATGGAAGAAAGGACAGAGATTAAACAAAACAAATATGACTGCTAGGCAGGATTGCAGGGTTGGGACCAGAGGAGCTGAGTGGCACTACAAAATTCATGATCTATTATAATCAGCCCATTTGTGTGACTTCCCCAGCAGCATTCAGGTACACAGTACATGCAGAGAAAAGATGAATAGCTTAATTAGGGTGAGAGAACAGTCAGCCAGGTGGTGCCAGAAGGGCAAAGGGGGGAGTTTTCAAACATTCAGTGACAAGTGAAGTATTTTAATAAAATCCCATCCCAAATCGGAATAAAATACCCCACTTGAATAATGAGTATTTAGCATCTAAACAAACAAAGTACTGACACCTCAATATACCCTTTTAAATGCAGGATCTAATTTTTTAGTCTTTTTCCAAATCCCATACTATAAAATTATATTCAAACAAATTTCCTGGAAATCCATTACTTAATATTCAGAAGGAAAAACAATTTTCCAAAATTGATAATCAATCATTTGAGACTCAGTAATATTATATGTAGTATATCTAATGAGTCCAGTTCCCTTCTTTTCCGAGGAAAACCAAGAGACTCTGCTTAGATCCGGATGATAAGAAGCAGGTAACCAATTTTTCAAAAGAGAGAGCACAACCGTTTCTTGAAAACTAGTGCCTAAAAAATTTAGTAATCACTGAAAAAATACCCTAACTATGCTGAATTGGTTAAGTCTGACCTTCAACAGGAGGCAAGTATGCATAGACTTGAAACCCTTCAAAACAAAGTAACCAAATCATAACAATCCCAATGTTTCAACTTCAATATTCTCTTCCAGAGAATCGGCCAATTGCCCCATGAATCCCTGTATTCCAACAATTCACAACATGAAAGAAGACTTCTCACTGGAAAGAACATCACGGTAACATTAACTACAGTATCACTTAGCATATGATAATGCACTTTGTACCTTCCTTTTCATTTACTAATTCTATGTTCTCTATATAAATTAATTAGTAGTAGCAATGCAACAGGAATTACTAGACAGAGCAAGCCAATTAAAAGTAAAATCCATTCAACAAATACAAACTCACTATCAAAACAAAGAAGCTAATGAATAATAACCATATCCTTTCACCTGTAATAAAAAATAAACGTGTAACCCTACCTTCAAGTACGCCCATGGCTAGGAATCGTCCATAGAACAACTCTACCATTGGGTTCTTTGGCTTCTCTTCATCCCTAAAACATGTTGAAAAATATAAATGTGGTTATAATTTTTGGACCTATAAATAATAAAATATAAAATATTATTTAAGTATAATATAAGCTACAACGGTAACATTTACGTGATTATCATGTACTCACCTCTGCTATTTACATTGTCATTTTGGGCAAGGTATTTACTCTTCCATTTTTTCACCCATAAACTAAGGGTAATAATGGTAATTTAACTCACAGGATTGTTGTAAGGGTTAAAATGCGTTAATATAATCAACACACTTTAAAGAGTACCTGACCCAAAATGTGCTCAATAAATGCTTGCTCTTTTTATTATCAGTATAAATTTCAATCTCATACTTTTTATTTGCAACATACATGTTTGTTTGGAATTGCTGGGAAGGGAGAAAAGTCACTGTCAATCAGAATAAATTTATACAAAATTTTAGTATTTCATTTCCTGTTTTTACATATAAGAGTGCATACTATCCAAAGACAATGGTTATCACTAGTGAAGTCCTGTTCTGTCCTGTGATAAGTGTTAAATGCTTCATCATTTAATCCTCAGACCAACTGGTGCTAAGTACTTAATCCTTACAACAATTCTGAGGTAGTGTGGTAAGTCTTTAGTGCTATTCAAAAATGATTTCTAGTCCTCCTCTTTCAAGTACATAGTAAGATGCACTTCCCCACTCACTTTGAAGTCCAACAAGCCTTATAACTTGCTTTGCCCAACAAAATATGAGTGGAAGTGATATGTGTCACTTCTGGGAAGAAGCTAAGAGAGCCAGTAAATACAACTGCTGTGGTGATACCAGAAGCATGTGAGGAGATAAAGCCTCTGTCAACCTGGGGCCAAGTGAGCAGATAAGTAGACCCTTGCACACACTCATTGGGCACATCTAAGGACATGATATAAGGCCCTAAAGTTTTGGGGTTGTTAGTTCAGCATTACCTTAGTATCTCTTGCCTGATAAGAGTTATAACTATTATTTTGATTTTACTGATAATAAATCTGTAAAGAGGGTCAAGTAATCTGATCAAATTCACCCATCTTGTAAGTATTCAAGCTAAATATGTGAACTCAAATCTGACTCCAAAGCCCAAGTGCCTCCCACTACACTATACTATCTCCAGGTATTTTTACTCTACAGAAACAATTTCATGTTATTTTAAATATAAACATAAACTATTTTTTATAATAAGGACTTAAAATTTGTTTCTCTTGATATAAAAATCTGTGAATATTTAGACATAAACATTAGTAAGAATCTCCATTTCCATGGCCTCATATTTCCATGAAGAAAAGCAACAATCCCTACCTCTCTCCACACCTCTCACACACATATCCCACAGAAAAAGAAATGACATATTTGATCAGTGACTTTGGGAGAAGGAATTGGGCATGACTGACTGATGTTGGAGCTCTCTTTCCAAACCCTTTCCAAATCTTCCTGACTGAATTTCTAGCCTGATCTTACCTGTGGTAAGCACTAACTTTCCTTCAGGAGTCAGGCAGGAATCATCCAGAAATGGTTTACCATGTCCTTCTCTGCAACCTCTCAGAGAGCCTACTCTTACATGTGCATTTAAGCTTGTGACTCTTAGGGAACTAGACTGTGGTTACACCAACAGAAATGCAAGGAACACAGCTGATGAGTAATTAAAAAGACATGATGGGAAGCGGATATGGCTCAATCAGCTGGGCGTCTGCCTACCACATGCTCCTAAAGAAGACGCAGATGTTGCACCTGCTGCAATGAGCTAGACGCCGTACCTGCCGCAACAAGCAGATGCCTAAACAAGCAGATGCCATAAGCCAACACACGACGCCCCAAGGGGAGCGGATGTGGCTCAGGCTTTGGGCACTCGCCTCCTATGTGGGAGGTCCTGGGTTCAATTCCCAGTGCCTCCTGGAGAAGGCAAGCAAACAATGAACAGACAGATGAGAGAACTATCTGGGGGAGGGGGGCAGGCATAAAAAAATAAACAAATAAAGTAAATAAATCTTAAAA
>JAQZBX010089004.1:0-12686 GCA_029593785.1 Cabassous unicinctus
GCTTACCGAGCTGGGGAGCCAGGCCAGCAGCGCGTCCATCCAACCGCGCCAGCTCCAGGGACCGGGTGGGAGTCCCAGCACACAAGGACCAGACGTTGGTGTGGTTTGAAGTCACTTTCTCAGAGACACTTTAATCTACTTTTTGTACACTTTTCTTTAGAATATATGTAAAGGGCATTCTTTACAAATATGCTGTTTGAAAAAAATAAAGTATCTCCTCCTTCAGACTCTCTCCTCTGAGATCTGGGTAGCATGATCCCAAATGGGCCGTGGGATCGTGGAATTCCTTATTGGAAGCATGACCGATTACAGAACGCTTCACTTAGGCCATTTCTGCCTCTGAAGATAAGCCTAGAAAAGAACCAAAGAGATGAGTGTTACTTAATTGCATATTTTCAAAATTTACATTTTCATATAGTTTAGCCAAAATGGTTATTCTTCAAATTGAGGAAAAATTAAAATGGCGATAGAGCCTTAGGCAAGGGTTTGGTCTGAGGTCCGTGCACACAGTGAAGTTAGGTGGAGTCAGACTACCTCTTGAGAAGCCCTTATTGCCCGAAAGACAGAATTGTGGCTTGTATATACACCCTGTGTAGGAACGTGTTGAACATTTCCACTAAGTATAAACTACAGTCATAATCTGCCTCCTTTATAAGGAGTTTCTGTAGAAGAACATTCACACGTTTGTTTTACTGCATAAAAGGAGAGACAAGTATAAACACTGGGCTCCTCGTGGCCATGAGAGGCTCGCTTTGCGTATTGAGAGACAAGAAGCTGAGACCAGCTCATCCCGGTTTCCATCTCACTCTAGGATGTGTAAGTGGGAGGGTGGGCGACTCCCCTTTTCCTTTCCCTCCCATCTCCTGCTCCCCCTCCCTCCCCAACTCCCACCCCATGTCTGCACATACAGTCGAATTTGGAAGCGTTCAATGTGAGGGAGGTGGGACCCCCTCTAATGGGCAAGGAAGCGGCAGAGGCCCCGGGAGCTGCACTTTCCAGAGCTCTGCAGCCCCGTGGCGATACAGACCCTTGCCTTGGTCGGCTTCTCACCTAGCGCTTGTGAATCTCCAGCCCCTCGAGGCCAGGCTTCTGAAAGTCACCCGGGCAGGCCTGCAAGGGGAAGAGGCAGCCGTGGCTTTCTGTGCTTACACATGAGTGGGCTGGTTCCATTCTACCAAGGCCAAAGCGAATCCACCATGGACCGAAAAGCTGCAGAGCTGATTGCTCAGTGCCTCGCCATGAAGCAGCACTGTTCAAATTTCAGCTGTTGGCCACTTCAGGACCTACCTGGTCAAAATTTAAGAGACTCATTTACTTCTCACTTCTAGAAATATTTGCTAAGAGACTCCATGGTCAAAAAAATTTTTTGTGTGTTTTTTATTCTCGTTCTTGAGATAATTTTTAAAACTCAAAACTAACAATGGCAGTCTGGCTGATGCGGAAAGCACTAAAATGGCAGTGGCCAGCAGGCTGCCTTTGCCTTGAGGGTCTGGAGTGCAGGTGTCCGGGAGCAGACTTGAGTGACTCACCGTCTGGAACACTGTCGGGGACAGGAAACTGGATGTGACTTTGCTGATGTCACTCTCGCCTCCCATCTTACACAGGACGTAGCCATAAAGGTTGGCAGCTTGGAGGGACATCCCAGCTACCACAAGGGCCTGCACTCAGACAAAGCAAAGGGGTAACCGTGCTAAGAGCAGATACTGAATGTTGCTCCCAAACCAAGTGCACATGTCTCTGACCTGTACCTAATAGTAGGAGCCATCACTTATTGAGCAATTAGAAACACACGGGGCTACCTCGTCATTGTCCAACAGCCTAGAGGCTGGAGCCTTTATTATCCCATTTTACAGGGAGGAGAGTGAAGCACAGAGAAACTAAAGTTTCCAGTTGATACATGGTCGCGCCAGAGTCCAGACTCAAGGGCCCACACTTTTAATTATGCTGCTGCTTAAACTGTTCATGAATATTTTGTTTTTTCATTGAATGAACCAGATTGTGGCAGTGAAAATAGGATACCTCTGAAATAAAACTTCAGGACTTTGAGGCTTATTCCTACTGAGACCGGGCTCCCTGTCAAAGTAGGAGGGCAGGGGCTTTTCCCCCCATATACTTAAAAAAAAACAAAACAAAAAAAACCCACAACCTCTTCATAGCTGCATTAGTCACAATAGCCAAAATGTGGAAACAGCCAAATGTCCATCAACAGATGAATGTATAAACAAAATGTGGTATATCCATACAAGGGAATATTATTTGGCCATAAAAAGGAATGAAGTTCTGATACATGCAACAAGGTGGGTGAACCTCAAAGACATTATACAAATTGAAAAAAAGGCAATCACAAAACACCACGCATTATATGATTCCATTTATATGAAGTGTCCAGAACAGGAAATCCATAGAGATAAGAAAATAGATTAGTGGTTGTCAAGCACTAGGGTGGGGAGGGGTGGAGTTGGGGAAGATTGCAGGGTGACAGCTAAGGGGTACAGGGTTTGTTTTTTGTTTTTGTTTTTGTTTTTTTTTAAGGAAATACTGGGGATTGAACCCGGGACTTCCTATGTGGGAGGCTATAGTGGGATGAGCTATATCTGTTCCCCAGGATTTCTTTTTAAGGTGACGAAAATGTTCTAAAATTGATTGTGATGGTTGCTCATCTCTGAATATACTAAAAACCACTGAACTGTACACTTTATGTGAATTATGTCTCAACATAAAGCTGTTACAATTAATAACAAAACAAAAACAACACTCCTGCCACCACCTGTTTTATAGGGATGTCAAAGTCAAGCTGTTGTCTTACCAGCCACTTGAGCTTCAAGGAAAATAAGGTGCTAAAAAAGAACACGATCCAAATCATCGGGCAAATAATGAGACCCAGCCAGAAGATTCGAGCTTCAGCTTCTGTGGCAGTGAAGTTATTTGAAGAGACCTGTTGTGGGAAAGCAATTCCATTTTCAAAGCTAGCGGAAATGGTTAAAAAGGAGCATGCTATCATTTTTGTTTATTCTACCTGTGCTTTTACTACCTGTGAGTTTCAATGGCGCCCACAGCAGGGGCATTTTGTGTAGGGCAGAATCAAATATGTATAAAACTCACAAAGAACCCACAACCTTTTCCACAACCACTTTTCCAGTTCTGGCAAGTTCAGCGCGTAATGGAGGATACGATACCTTTCTGGCTTCAAAAATCCAGTGGCTTTTCCCGTCCTCGTCTATCTGGTTCCACCATCGGAGGCCAACCATGAGTCTCCCGGTTACATTCTAAGGAGAATGGACAGAATGACTGCCAAAGTCTCCTGCAGCTCTCCAGCGGACACTATGCGCATGCTAGAGGTAGAGAGGCATCACCTTTTTATTTATAAAAAAATAGAAGATTGAAGTGAAACCAGTACTGGCAGCAAGAAGAAAAGGGGAGTTGAACTGTAGTGGTTTCTCAAAATTAATTTTGAGGCTTCTGCTTTTTAATTAAGCTTACCTTAAAAAGTGAGACTCCCTATAGATATATGTTTTTTATCATATATATAAGTTTAAGATATATGATAGATGATGTGATATATGATGATGTGTAAATTTTACCAAAAAATCCAAGGCCATGTGGAGCTGTCGCTTGCATTATGGTCTATATTTACAGCCATGACAACTGATGCCAACAGCCATTTATTAATCAATAAACAACGCATTTTTCTCTAATTTTAGACGACACTGGATCAATATTCTTAAGTATGGATCAGCAGTTTAAACCAAGGTACCTCTTGGTCCCAAATCTGTTGCCCTTTCTCTAGCCACATGAATCCAGAACATCAACATCCAGAAACAGAGCCCACGTGTTCTGTAGCGGTGGCCTCACAGGCATCCAGAGGCCTTACCTTTTTCTTTTCTTTTTTCTTCTTCTTTATTTTTAAAGACGTTTTAGATTACATAAAAGTTACATAGAAAATATAGGGGATTCCCATCTACCTCACCTCTCCCCCTCTCACATTTTCCCCTATTAACACCTTTCCTTAGTGTGGTACATTTGTTGCAATTGATGAACACACTGAAGCCTTGCTACTAAGCATGGTCTACAGCTTACCTTATGGCTAACGCTCTGCACCACACGATTTTATAGGTTCTGACAAAATGTACAATGGCCTGTATCTGCCATGGCAATGTCATGCAGAACAATTCCAATGTCCCCAAAATGCCCCACGTTGCACCTATTCCTCCCTCTCGCTCCCCTCAGAGCCTCTGGTGGCCACTGCCTTTGTATCAGTGTTACCAGTTCTTCCATTGCTAGAATAATAAGTCTACTGTAGTCCACAGTTGCAGTCCCCCCTTGCTCATTCCTCAGTCTTGGGGATTTGGGGATGGCGATGCCCACTCTGCTTCCGACTCAGGGGGGCCTAGATCCCCAGGGGCCTTACCTTCACAGACCAGAAGTCGAAGGACAGGAGGAGAAGCACGGTGACAAAGCAGCCTACAAAGCTTCTGCTGAACCAGTCACAGCACACGTAGGTGACGATCGCACTCACTCGGAAAAACAGGTGGAAAAAGGTGGCCAAGGGGTGCCTAGGAGACATCCCAGAAAACCCCTCACTCCAAGGGCCAAAACGACCCTCACTGTCCTCAGACCATCGTCTAGACTTCCCGATGCTTTAGCATATGCTCTCCCCGGTGCATCGTCACCAGCTGCAGCTTGGAGGAAACCGCTAGGCAGCCATCAGCAGCAGCCAGCAATTTTCCCCCTCTCTCTCGAAGAATCCAGTACTTTCCCCTCATTAGATTATAAATATCACTTGCCCTTTTCTGAAACACCATCACCTTGGAAGTGAAACGTGACCAAAACCACCACCTTGCCACCCAGCAGCAGGAATGACCAGTTCCCTAAAGATAAAGGTTGGGGTATTCCACTAGCACAAAGCCACGCCACCTGGAGAGAGAAGCTCCTACAGCGGGAACCACTGGCCCACTTGCCCCCACTGCTCCACGGCGCGGCCCTTGAACGCTGGCAGTCACTCTAGGGGAAGATGGCTTTTGTTCACCGTCTTTAGACATGAACCTGCCCAGAAGGAAGAGAGTGAGCCGAAGGGAGCCCACTCATCCTCCTTCAGCGGCTTTTTTAATGAGTCTGAAAGCCGAGAGACAAAAGGGAAAATCACTCACAGGGATCACGGATCTGTCTAGAACAGACAGCAAATGCCTATGAGGGTGAGGCAGGTGACAGCAGGGGTGACGGGCTGGGCAGAAGACGCTCATGGCCTTCTGTTTCTTTGGTACCCCTCGTCTGATAGAGCGCAGGTAGAGAAAAAGACTCAACTATCAGCAAGAAAGCAGCAGAGCCAGCCTAATGGCAAGCAGCGATTAAAGTGCCGCCATATGTCAGGGCGGCAATGGGAGGGGGGACAGGGCTCCCGCGAGGGGACACGGCTTGTACGTAGCAGCAGACCATTCAAACAGACCCGATCCTGCCTGATCTGACGCTTGCACCAGAAGCCATAAACCCAGCTTGTCGTGGGAAATTGATTCCTAAATGATGGCGATTAACTGAAATATCTTAATAAAATATTGCAGGCAGCGTTTCACACTGGCCCATGAGCTGCCTACGTGCAGCCCCTGGATTAGAGTTACAAAATACTGGGGCTTTGTTTAAATGAGAGATGGAATGGGGTGATGGAAGAGGTAGATGGCAGATGTGCAGGAGAGAAAAAGCCTGCTTGTTCTTCCAAAGAAAAGTGGGCAGAGTGAACAAACTCTAGGACTCTGCAGAATTGGGCTTCTTTAAATATATATATATATTTTTTGAGGGATAGAACCCGGGACCGCGTTTGTGGGAACCAGCACTCAACCACTGAGCCACATCGGCTCCCCCGAGTTGGTTTTTCGTTTGTTTTGCTTGTTGTTTTTTTTAGGAGGCACCGTAACCGGATCCAGGATCTCCCATGTGGGAAGCGGGCACTCAACTGCTTGAGCCACATCTGCTCCCAGAACTGGGTTTCTGACTCCCAAAGAAATGTGGATTAAGATGTGGAATTTATCGTGACTTTTTAGAATTTGCTCCTATGTTCTGAAGGAAGGCGAAGGGCTTGTGCCAGAGCAGCAGCTATTCACCAGAGCCGTCCTCGCCCGTGCTTTTCAGACGCTGGTGCCCGGCGTTTAAGGATGGGACATGATCACACACAACTTCAGGACCTCGAATGTTCCAGAAGATGAGACTCTCGCGTCAATCAAAAGTTACCTTGAAGACCTTGTCAGCTGTAAACCTCACTGAGAATCTTTCAACCAACTGTCTTTATACAACTTTGCACCTTCATCCCAAAGCTAAATCCTGTTCTGTGACTGGAAGTTCTCTGCGGGCAGAGACCGTGGTTTATTAGTGGTCTATCCCCAGTAGCACCTGGAGTTTGAGTCTCAGTAAATATTTGTTGTCTCCAACCTTTTAATAAGGTCACCTGGTGCTCACTGGGGAACACCAGTCCTTCTTGAAGAATATAAATTTAAAAGGTAAAGGACAGAGGCCCGAGTGTGCACTGGTAAAACCTGGAAGCTAATTCCGAACAAATTCCCGGCCCTCCCTCCAATTCCCCGCCTCCCCTTTTTTCTTTTTGGTTGTGGTTTTCCTGAAATAAAATGCAGAAAGAATTCCAGTTGTTGGAGGGTTCCAGTATTGAAAGATATCATTAGTATTCAGGCAAGGCCGAAGCACGCAGGCTAGGGCTCCCGGAGGGGAAGGCCTGCAGCACTTTGTTGCTATATTCCTGTTTTCCGCAGTTTGCCACGTCCTCTGGCAGCCCTCGTTCCATCCACACCTGGATTTGCCCAGCCTGTGTCCCCAGCTAATACTACTTGGCATCTCCCAGATGCTAGGAGTGTCTGCCATTCCTGGCAGGCCCCTGGCCCACACCCGAGAGTGCAGGCCAAAGAGACGACTCGGCTGGGACGAGCCGCATGGGTGGTCTTAGAGTGCGGGGGCTGGTCACCCCAGCAGATGGACCAGGTGATCAGGGGGTTGGCGCTTTGAGCCAAGTCAACCACCCTCCGGGAGGGGTGCGGGGCTGGAGATGGACTCAGCCACGGGGGCTGGAGTCAATCAATCGTGCGACACAACGACCGCCCATATAAACTCTGGACGCCGCAGCTCAGGTGAGCATCCCTTTTTGGCAATACACATCGGGGTGCAGGGAAGGTGATGCGTCCAAACTCCAGGGACCTCACAGGCCTCGCCCTATGCATCTCTTCTTCTGGCTCCTTCTTATTCGCCTACTTTTTGCCATAATAAAACTGCCATCGCAGAACGGCGCTTTCCTGAGTTCTGCGCGTTGTCAGTTCTAGCAAAGGAGCGAGCCTGCGGGGGTGGAGGGGGAGGGAGTCGGGACCAGTGTCTGAAGTGAGGGCAGACCTGTGGAGTCTGCTCTGACCCTGGGAATCTGACCAAACTCCAGCTTAAGTCATCGGACTCTCACTGTAGTTAGCGCCACACTACTGCCGGCGGCTGGACCCCGAGACTGCCGGGGTTCAAATCCTGTTCCTGCCTCTGGGTAGCTCCACGGCCTTCCCTGAGTTCCGTAACCTCTCGATGCCTCAGTTCCCTCTTCTGTGAAATGGGAATACCAACATTAGCCACCTTGTAGGAGAAGTAAAGGGGGTCCACAGAAAGTGCTAGATGCACATGCCATGCCATGCTCAATATTGTCAATGGCCATCATTGTCTCAGCCCCAGAGTCAGTCAAAAGGCCCCATCCCCAAGGTACCGAGCTGTGAAATTCCCTCTTGACCACAGCTCTCCAGCTCTCCTCCCAGGGGCCTACTTTCCATCTTTGTGGGGATCCCCCAAGACTCGTGATTCTTTCATATTCTCCCAGAGCCTTTCCCCACCATTGATGAACCTCCTTCATCCTCAACTCCAAGAGGTCGGATTCTCCACCCAGCATCCAACACTCCCGCTCTACCCTGCCGAGCAGAATCCAGTTACCTCAATGGGAAGAGGAGGGAAAAGCCACACAGATGTTCAAAGGGGGAAATGAAATTAGTTCATTTAAGTGTTGTCACAATGGGGAGACTCTCGATGGGCTGTTTAAAGAGAGTTTCCTCTATTTGTAAAATTGTTTACACAGTTCTGAGCCCCCAAGTGCCCTCGTCTTCCACTCTGGAGAGAAGCCCAGTAGGTTCTCAACTTGGAATGTGCCTGAACCACCCAAGAAAGCCTTAAAACATTCATGAGGCTAACCCTGTCCGAGGACACGTGGACGTGGGAGATGAGACAGGCCTGGGTGTGGGCTTCACAAGGAAATCACCACCCTATAACATGGCTGGCAAACTACAGCGCTTGGGCCATGCCTGGCCCACCCCCTGTTCTTGTAAGTAAGTTTTTACGGACCACAGCTGTGCTCACTTCTTTACTGGCCTGCTAAGCCGAGAACAGGTCCTCCCCAGCCCTGTACAGCAAGTGTGCTCACCCCTGCCCCAGACAAGCAGAGACAATTTGGTGATAGAATTTGGCTCCATTCAAAAGAAAGCAAAATGAAGCCAAATGCCCTACCTGCCCCGGCCCCCTAAAATCTGCTTCCAAAAGCAGGGCGGGAGCTGCCTGACTGGCATAACCAATGGACTGTGCTGGAAGTCAGGACAGTGGCTCCCTCTGGGAGTGGGTGAGCTGGGTAGTGACTGGGAAGGGCAGCAGGGAGCCTTCTGGCTGCTGGCAGTGCTCACTCTCTTGCCCCTGGCATACCCACGTATGAAAATACATGGATCTTTAATAATAGCAATAATAATAATAATAATAATAAATGGGGAAACGGATGTGGATCAAACGATTGGGCTCCCGTCTACCCTACAGGAGGTCCAGGGTTCGATTCCCGGGGCGTCCTGGTGAAAGGCAAGCTGGCCCACTGAGAGTGCTGGCCTGTGCAGGAGTGCTGGCCCACACAGAGAGCTGGTGCAACAAGATGCAACAAAATGAGACACAGAGGACAGACAATAAGAGACGCAGCAGACCAGGGAGCTGAAGTGGCGCAAGAGATTGAGCACTCCTTTCCCATTCCGGAAGGTCCCAGGATGGTTCCCGGTGCCGCCTAAAGAGGACAAGCAGACACAGAAGAACACACAGAGAGCAGACAGCGCAAAGCAACGAGGCAGTGGGTAGAAATAAATAAAATAAATCTTTAAAAACTAATGATAATAATGCATGGTGGGGAGCAGGTGTAGCTCAGTGGTTGAGCACCTGCTCCACATGTACGAGGTTCCAAGTTCAAACCCTGCTACTTCAAAAAAAAAAAAAAAAATGCATGGAACTATGCTTGAGATCAGTGTACTTTACTGTATGTACCATAAATCTCAACTTTTAAAACACGTTCTTTAAAGAAAAACAGCCTGCCTGATCAAAGCCATTGACCAAAGAAAATCCTTTGGAAGTCGCCCTAAAACTGTACATGTAAGAAAAAAAGACTATAAACTAGATGGACACAGGTGGGGCCTCTGTCTAGACACTCAACAAATAAGAATAAAATTGGGGAATGCCGTATCTCACAGCCACACACGTCCCCCTGCCCACACCCTTCCCAAGCAGGTTTCACGTGGGGGGAAAAGATTGACTGAGCCTGTATTCAGCAGTGATCTAACAGTATCTTGAAAAGCTGCCCTTTATTTCATCATTTAAATTACCTTGAAAACTGCATTCTGGTTTTTTTTGTTTGTTTGTTTTTTGTTTTTTTTAGGACTGGCTCCAGCGTGACTTCCTCATCAAACATCACCATTTTAGATTCACACTCACCTTTCAGGCACTTTGGAAAGCCTTCTGCCTTTCACTGTGACAAAGGTCTGGGGAAAGGCGTTATCTTTCCTTCTCAGTTTAATGTGAGCATCTGAGATGATGTCTAGAATTTATTCAAAATAACCGGATAGGAAGGGGTGAGATGAAGCAAGGCTGGCCATGCACTGATGATGACTGGGCAACAGAAATGCCAGAGTCACTGCTCCCTGTACTTTCATGTAAATGTGAATTAAAAAGTATATGAGAAAGAAAAAGAAAAAAAAGAAAGAAAAAGTGTATGGGGAGCAGGTGTAGCTCAAGCGGTTGAGCACCTGCTTCCCACGTATGAGGTCTCAGGTTCAATCCCTGGTACCTCCTTAAGGAAAAAAAGCGTATACATAAAAAGAAAAGAAATCATCAGAGGCATCCTCAACTTTGCATTGAGACAAGACTCCTTTCAGAATATACCAAGCCCAGGGACTGATATTTTGAGTGCCTAGATGTCCCATCTGTGGTCCAAAAAGAGAAAAAAAAATTCAGACCTAAAAATCCCCAAATGAAAAATTGGTCATTACAGCTGGATATAAGAAGAAAATTCCAGAAAGCAGGTCCTTTCTTCTAGGTGTGCCAGTTCCTCTGCATAAAAGGAGCCGCTCTTTGGGGAGCTGCAAATGCCTGCCCAGCCCTGGCTGCCACCAGGCCATCCATGGGAGGCAGCGTGGTCCCGTGGGAACCAGAAAGCCTAGCTCCTCATTCACACACCATCCCTTGGGTTCTGCAGCTGGGACAAGGCACCAAACGCTTGGAGCCTCCGTCTACTCATCTGTAAAATGGGGAAAAACATTGACCTCGGACCGCAAGCAGCTTTCATGAGATCAAATACCTCCGGTGCCAGAACAGAGGTTGCCCTCGAGTGCCAGTGACTAATGTCACTCAAGGGTTTCATGAAAGGGTGAAAGTGAGAGAAAAGCCCTGACCAGTGTGCTCTTTTCAGGAAGTCCTTTGCTGGGCAGATGATTCTCCCCGGGTTCAACAAGGGTAGGGTGCTGCTCCAGCTCTGACACCCACTTACTCCCAGTGGCTTTCTCAGCTGACAGTGACCGTGCCACCTCGACGATGCTGGGAGGGAGAGGACCCCCCAAGTGCGAGGGGAAGTCGGCTAAGGCAACATCTGGTAGTGAAGAAATACCGGAGGCTGGCTGTCCTCTCTGCATACCTAGCCTCTCCTGGCTCAAAGGGCAGCCTGGGGACAGCAGGGCACCCCAGAACTCCTGACCCAGAATCTTCCTCTTAACAAGGCCCCCCGGTGATTCATATGCACATTTCAATGGAGGGGTGCACCTTTGGTCCATTTTCAAGATAAACTCAGTGCCAAGGACAAAGCAGAAAAGGACGGGAGGAAGCCAAGGATGAAAGAGCAGAAATCCCAGTAAGCCCTTCAGACGCCCCCGCAGCCTGCGCCAGCCCCGGCCACGAGCCATCTGGCCTGCTGGTGTTAGGGCCATCGTCCTTCGGACCCCAGCTTTGCTTTAAAAGACGGCATGTCCCCATCCGCCCCCAAAAGCTGAGCCTGGGAACAGGGGGGTGGCTGGCACAACTGAGAGGACAGGTGATTACTAAGTGCTCAGGGTTTCTATTCAAAGGTCAGCACGATAAAGGTTCAAGTGTGGAAGTGAATAAAAGAGCAGACTTCCCTCTGCTCGCCACTGTTCTTCCCTCTTGTTTCTGTTCTTTATTTTTTTTTAAAGAGACATCCCAACTTTAAAGGCAGAGTATGCTGGGCATCAAAATGGAAGTGAGCCTGCAGGGACAAGCCAGGGGGGACCCTGGCCACTGCAGCCCAGGCTGGGCCCCGGGCGGAAAGCCCTGTCGCCACTGCCAAGGCCGCAGAAGAGTCTGTGTCTGGGCGGATTCGGCAGGCCTGGGCCCAGCGGCCGCCTGGCCGTCCACTCGGGGCTCCTGCTGCTGCTGGACCCCTCGACCAGATGCATTAGCTCAAGTTCCAGAGTTTGAAAAAGAAACAGGAGGAGACCCTGCCTTCCCTGACTGCTTCCGGAAAGAAAGAAGGTAGCAGGGTGGGAGGCAGGAGAATTGAGGGTCTCAAGCACAAGTTCAGACCCTGAACTTCAACTGCCTAGATTCAGTTCCCAGCTCCACAATGAGGTCCGGTGTGACCCTGGGCAAGTTACTTAACCTCTCTGGGTCCCGGTTTCCTCTTGTATAAAACGGGATGATGCTAATAGGGCTGCTGCACAACCCCAGGGGGCGCCACTCACATCATGAGCTGTGTGAATTGTCTCCCCTCGGGAGTCCAGGCAAAGGCCACACGTCTTGTTGGAGGCCAAATTCCTTATTATACAGTGTCCGATAAATGCCAGCTATTATCAGGAATAATAACAACGCATTTGTCTCGGGGAGCAACTGCTCCACCGCCTTCCTCTTGTATAAAGCAGTGCTTCTCCGCAAACACATCACTGGGGCGGGGCAGGGGGCATGTGTCTTGTTAATACGAAGCTTCTGACGCAAGCGGTCTGAGCAAGGGTGCCGGGAGAGGGTCCAGAGAGTCGGCATTTCTAATGAGCACCCAGGTGATGCGAACGATTCAGGGACCAGCCCCGAAGTACAGAGAAAAGCAGGCACCTGCCTTGTGACAACTGAGCCCAAAGAAAATAAGCGAGGGACAGGGAGCCACTTTACAGATGGGGACTCAGACGCAGAGGGCTGAAGTGGCCTGCCCCAGGGACGGAGCAAAGCAGCAGCCAGGCTGGGAGGACACGGCCGCGGGCGCAGGGCCCAGAAGGTGGGGCGCTGGGTCCGTGCTCTGCTCCCCACGCTGTGCCCCGGTGGAAGGGCCCCCTACACTGTCCCGCTCGCCCTAAGCCCACGTTTCGTGGCTGCACCAACTGCCTGTGCCCAGATCATCAGACCAGCAGCTCCCCCAAAATAAAATGGTGATC
>JAQZBX010089005.1:0-12702 GCA_029593785.1 Cabassous unicinctus
TTTCCTACATTAACAACATCCTTTTCATTAGTGTGGTACATTTGTTCAATTGATGAACACATATTCAAGCACTGCTACTTGACTCTTTACACCATGCCAAGCACTGTTCCAATTTAAGTAATCCTCACAACAACCCAATGAGGCAGCCATTCATATTGTCTTCATTTTCCAGATGAGGAAAACTGAGGCTCTGAGAGGATAAAAATATTAGACCAAACTCATAAGCTTAGAAGTTTTAGAGCCAGGATTCAAATCCAGACCATATGGCTCCTGAATCATCTTTACCATCATGATAAAAATATTGCTTTTCAAATGTCAGTTCAAATGTCGACATGGCCTTAATTATTGGAATAAAAGTTGATACATTCATTGCATCATAAACACAGATTCAGTATACAGATTCATCATGCAAAATAAGACCACTTACCACTAAAAGTGTTCTGCCTAAAACACATAATCCTGCAAGGGAAGGTATCTGGCAGTTCTCATGCTCATCTTTATAGCTGATAATTGTGAGAGTAATTCCAGCTACTGCGGCCAAAGAACTGATAATATTCATGAACAGAACACATGGTCCCTGGAAAATAAACAAATAAAAAGTTATAACAAAATAAATTTGAAAGAAATTCTTGGTGCCTTTATCTTTCCAGATATTTCTCAGAAGGATTGATAGGTTAAATCCTGATTGATCAAAGTCAGAAGACAAACCAAGTTTTAGAATGGACCTGGATGTCAAGAAAGAAAGAATCCAATATCTATTTTTGGAATTCACTTGGTGAGCAGTGACTCACAGAGAAAACAACATGGTAAAGGAGAAAGTTGGAATTTTGATATTGGAACCCTGGGAAGTAAACACACAAGCAGATATGTGAGGAAGGAGAGAAGGCTCCATTAAACATGGCAGAGGCCCCAAGAAGAGAGACAAGCCATTAGCCTGATAGTCTACAGCTGGCTTTATGTAATGAGCAGAGCAGCTGAGCCCGGAGAGAAACGAGCCCCCAGAGAGAGAAAGACTTATCCCAGCCTACAGCTGAGATTGGAAGAAGCTGGGACCACGGAGCCTTAAGAGGAGGAGGAAGCCTGAACCCTTGCAGACATCGGCAGCCACCTTGCTCCAACACGTTGCAACAGACTTTGGTGAGGGAAGTAACTTAGACTTCATGGCCTGGTAACTAAGTTTCTACCCCAAATAAATACCCTTTATAAAACCCAAAAGATTACTGGTACTTTGCATCAACACCCCTTTGGCTGACTAATACATCTGTATCTTCACATCTGTCCTTACCTATATTTTCACATCTATACCACATCCCATCCTTTCACACCAGGATTACCTGATCCCAGGTACCATGCACATGTTAAGATTAACTTAGAAAGCACAAACTAATTTTTATGTCCTCTTCTTAGAAATATCACCCTAATGATTAACTTTCTTTGTTTAAACTGGTAAAAAGGCTGTGAGAAAAACCCTTAACAGAGAGCCTGATTTGAGATTGTACATCTTTGGTCTCCTGCTGGCAAATAAAGCCACTTTTCCTTCCTAGCCCAGCTGAGGGGCATCCCGGTCCCTCTTCAGTTCCATTCCCTTTATTCACATGCACACATACACATATATGTATCTATATATCTATATATTCTATACCTTTATACCTGTCTCTATATTGTCATCTATACCTCTATGTTATCATTAGCTATACCTACATCTGTATCTCTACCTCTACCTGTATCTCTATCTCTATCTCTGAATTCCTTCAAAGGAAGGGAACTTCTTGATCATCTCTTCATACCCACTCCTAGCACACCATTGCTCTCCTCAATGAAAAACAAACTGAAACCTCATGTCTCACTTCAGTGACTATTTACTGTATAGCTATTGATTGTGGTGGGAAATGCAATGATGTGTTGGCATAGCCTGTCCTGTCCTGGAGCGGTGTTGTGCAGCAGAAGGCAGATGTATAACTATGTTTTAATGTGGACCTCAAATGCAGGTCTTTTCTGCAAACAGGCATTTTGGCAGAACTCGTACAGGGCCACGCAGCTTTGCCATCTCTCGCAGGCCTCTGTCCTTTCTGTCTCCAGCCTCTCTTTTGACTGCATCGGAGCGTTTTTGTGGAGTAAAGTCTCTAGATAAGCAATCCTTTGTGTGTATCATGCTTTAGAGTGTACCAAGAACAGGCCCGGGAGCCTCACACAAGTTTTGTGATGTAGGCAGGGCACTTGTTATCCCCACTTTACAGATGGAAGGGGTTCGGGTGTTAAGTGATAGTGATGATTGTCCAGCTGGTGGGAGAACTGTGACTGAGGTCCAGGTCTTTGAAGCCCGGTCCGGCGACACTGCTGCTGTGCCACCCTGCTCGCCCCTACCTGCATGACTCTCAGTGAGGGGTTAAGGTCTGCCTTCACCTTAGCATATTCCTCAGTGCTGCAAGGCAGTTAATGCAGAGAGAAGCACGGCATGTGGGGCCTCATCTGCATTGTCTGCCTTTATTTCCACAGGCAGAAAGAGAAGGGGACATTCCTCCCTCCACCCCCACCCCCAGAGCTTCCCTATGGCTTATAGCTCTCCCCTGAGCAAACTGGCAGAGGCCACGAGGGCAGAGTCAAAATGACTTTGAGAGGAAGCCCACATCTCCAGGGCCTAAAAAGAGATCAGGGGTCGGCGGTCAAGCCCCCCCAGCTGGGCCAGAACAGTCTACACAACAAATGGTTCTGGAGAACTGGATAGCCATATCCAAAAGAAAGAAGGGAGACCCCTATCTCACACCCTATACAAAAACTAACTCCAAATGGATCAAGGACCTAAATATAAAAGAAACAACCATAAAACTCCTAGAAGCAAATGTAGGAGACCACCTTCAAGATCCTGTGGTAGGCGGTAGTTTCTTAAACCTTATATCCAAAGCACGAACAACAAAAAAAAAGATAAATAAATGGGACCTCCTCAATATTAAACACTTTTGCACCTCAAAGGACTTTGTCAAAAGGGTGAAAAGGCAGCCGACTCAATGGGAGAAAATAATTGGCAATCACATATCTGATAAGGGTTTAACATCCATGATATACAAAGAGATCATACAACTCAACAATAAAAAGACAAACTACTCAATTAAAAAATGGATAACAGACTTGAAAAGACAATTGTCCAAAGAAGAAATACAAATGGTGAAAAAACACATGAAAAAATGTTCAATATCACTAGCAATTAGGGAAATGGAAATCAAAACTACAATGAGATATAATTTCATACCTATTAGACTGGGCACTATTAAAAAGTCAGAAAACTAAATGTTGGAGAGGATGTGGAGAGATAGGAATGCTTCTTCATTGTTGGTGGGAATGTAGAATGGTACAGCCACTGTGGAGGACTGTTTGGCAGTTCCTAAAGAGGTTGAATATAGACTTGCCATGTGATCCTGCAATACCACTACTGGATATATACCCAGAAGAAATGAGAGAGTGACATGAATAGACATCTGCACACCAATTTTTATAGCAGCATTATTCACGATAGCCAAAAGTTGAAAACAACCTATGTGTCCATCAACTGATGAATGGATAAACAAATTGTGGTGTATACACACGATGGAATATTAGGCAGCAATAAGAAGAAATGAAGTCGTGGAGCATATGACCACATGGATGAACCTGGAGGACATTATGTTGCGTGAAGCAAGCCAGACACAAAAGGACAAATACTGTATGATTGAACTATTATGAACTAAATATATTGTGTAAACTCATGGAGTTAATAATTAATATAGGTCACCAGAAAATAGGAGGAGGGTAGAGAATGGAAAGCTGAGGGTTAATCTGTGCAGAATTGGTAAAGAGGTTGTTTGTAAATCTTTGGAAATAAATAGAAATGGTGAAGAGCATATCATGGTGTTTGTAACTAGCAGTGCTATTGTATTGACAATTGTATGACAGTGGTTGAAAGGGAAAGTCTAAGGTCATGTATATTATTAGAAGGAAAGCTAAATACTGTAACATAGGACTGTATAAGATAGTAAAACCTCATGTAAAACACAAATAAGACTGTTTTTACAAAACATAAATACAAATATACTAGAGAGAAGGAAAAAGAATAGCAGCTATGTACAGCAGGGGAAGTTTAGAGAGACTGAAAGGTGATGAGTTTTAGTTGTTTGTTTTTTGTTTATTATAATTACTGGAATAATGAAAGTGCTCCAAGAATGATTGAAGTAATGAATGCACAAATAAATGATTACACCGAATACCATTGATTGTACACTTTGTATGGATTTATGCTTTAATAATATGTGTCAATAAATTGATTTGTTAAAAAAAGAGAGAGAGCGAGATCAGTGGTTAGAAGGGAATACACAATTAAATATCATCATGCTTGTATTCATCAGCCAAGAAGGGTGCTGATGCAAAGTACCAGGAATCTGTTGCCTTTTATAAAGGGTATTTATTTGGGGTAGAAGCTTACAAGGCCCTAAAGAGTCCAACTCAAGGTACCATAAGAGGTACTTTCTCACCCAAAGTCTGTTGCCACATGTTGACACAGATGGTGGGCAACATCTGTGTGGGTTCAGCCTTCCTATTCTCTTTTAAGGCTCCATGGGTCCAGCTTCTTCCCATCTCCACTATACGCTGGCATAGGGCTCATCTCTTCCCAGGGTTTTTTTTTTTTCTGGGCTCAGCTGCTCTGTTTTCTTCATAAGTTCAGCCTTAAACTATCAGATGAATGGCTCAGCTCTCTTCTCAGGGCCTCTGCCATGTCTATGGAGCTGTCTCACTTCCTCTGTGTATCTTCTCTCTGTGTGTCTACTTCCATGTGAGAGTCTGTTTTATCAGCCCACAAAGGGGGCTGGGACTCAACGCTGAGTTGCACTCTAATGACATGGTTGAATCAAAGCTCTAATCTTGATTTAATAAAGTAAAAGTGAAACCTCTGAATTTAATACAATCAGAGAAGTATCATGCCCAGAGGAACAGACCAGTTTACAAACATAATATCTCTTTTTGGAATTCATAAATAATATCCACCTGCCACAATGCCTTTTACAGATACTATTAAATCCTCAAAACAGTCCTTAGAGGTAAGTGCTTTCTCCTTCACCTTGACACAGCAATGAATAATAGCCTTGGTTTAATCCTAGAATCATCTGGCATCAATGCCCAGACTCTTTCCTTTAGACTTTGGACAGGTCCTGAAGGAAAGCCTCTGCTGGTGGAAATGGAATATCCACTGTCATCCTGGGATCTGTTTAAGTTAGAATAAGATTATTCAACCTCAGCACTATAGACATAATTCTTATTTGTGGGGGCTGACCTGTGCATTGTAGGATGTTTAGCAGCATCCCTGGCCTCTACCCACTAGATGACAATGAAAAAATTTCTCTCTCTCTCTCTCTCTCTCTCTCTCTCTCTCTCTCTCTATCTCTATCTCTAACTCCAACTCTATCTCTATCTCTCTATCTCTATCTCTATCTCTATCTCTAACTTTATCTCTATCTCTATCTCTATCTCTGTCTCTATCTCTATCTCTAACTTTATCTCTATCTCTATCTCTGTCTCTATCTCTATCTCTATCTCTATCTCTATCTCTATCTCTATCTCTATCTCTATCTCTATCTCTGTCTCTATCTCTATCTCTATATCTTCAGACATTCTCAAATATCCCATGGGAGGCAAAATCACCCCTGAGTGAGCACCACTGAATTAGAGAGATGTAGAATGTTTCCAATAAGCAACTTTATCAGTGTATTTGACCAGGAAAATGGTAACCAGTGGAAGGTAGTAGGACTAAGGAGATGGTGACATTGACAGGAATGGCTTGAACTACAGCTGTGGAGTATAAAGATTTTCCTGGAGGATCCTTTATTACTAAAGGCTTTATACGCAAAGATGATATACAGCAAATAGAAGATTTTAAATTACATAGACGTCACAAATGTGACTTACCGAACACGTTTGTGATTTCTTCTCCTTGGATCCTGTGACGTATCCTGTAAAAATAAACTGTCAGGAAGACAAAAGGTGTAAATTAATGGGCGATGTGTTGACCACCTTCCCATATAGTTTCTTTTGAATTCACAAACCTGAATTCCACCTGAGCATTAGAAATGAAGGAGAGTAGGAGTAAATACATGCCTGTCACTGAAGGAGGGCTCCCTACTAGGGTCGGCTAGAGAGGCAGGTTCCTGCTTCAGGTCTAGAACATACCACCCTGGTGTTTGGCCCAGCTGGCCTTCAGAAAGACAAGGGTGCCTGGGCTCAGGGCCTGGCAGTCAGGGGTGAGCTGGCATACTGTCTGCTCTGAGCAGGCAGAGGGAGAATTTCTCAGAGCAGAACCCTCGAAAGGCTGAGGTGGGGGCTGGAATCTAGTGTGGTTAACAAGAGTATCAAGAGCCTGGTACCACCCCGGGGGAAATGAGAGTTTGCCTTCCAAAGTGGAGCCACCTCGCTTTCCTAATGTTCTCGGGTTGGGAAACCCTTCTGTGGGAAATAGTGTTGGACCTTGGAGACCTCTGGGTTTTGACTTCCTAGGACCTCAAGGTGATGATGTAGAGAGCTGAAAGTTGCCTGTGCTATCACTGTCTACTTCACTCCCCACTTTGTCTATCAGCTATACCTCCAAGCTGCTCTCAAAGCTGCCCATCTCTTTTCATTCCCACTGCTGCCCTGCTAGTCCAGGGTATCATTTCCTCTCCTTTCCCTGGGTTATCACAGCCCACTCCCAATTCATTCTCCCAGGTGTGCTCTTATCCTTGAATTCATTTCCTGCTCAGAAAACAGAATATTTAAAAAGTAATAAGTCTTTCATTATTATTACCCTCTTTAAAAATGTCAGTGGCTTTCCCTTGCTCTCATATTAAAGTCACATTCTTAATATGACCACAAAGGCTGGCATGGTGCAGTTCCCACCTAAATTTTTGACCTCATTCTACGGCACGGTCATAGACTCATTGGTCTTCTTTCAGTTGCTCGCTCCCATGTCAACCCTTTGCTCATGCTCTGCCTTCTGGCATGCTTTCTTTCTACTTCACTCAACAAACACCTATGCATAAAACATTCCCTTGACCTCCAGGCCAGGTAAGTTCCCCAGTAAGCCCTACGCATGGCACCTGAAATTCCTATCCTAAAGCAATTAGCCCACTTAGTGTAATAATATATCTAAAGTTAGTTTTACTTTTTCATAATAAATTGCCTCCCCATTAAATGGCAAATCCCCTCAGAACAATCCATCACTTCTCTCAAAGAGGGTCTTATTTCCCAGAATTCCCAGCAGCTAGGACATCGTATTCGCTAAGTCAATACCTGTACAATGAGAAGCAGAAGTTTGAAAAAGCATCATGTTAGAGCTCATTATAATTCATGCATGCTGATCACTCAGGGGAAATTCTGTTATGAAATGGAGGAAGCCAGGATTTGGTATATTTGAATTTCGGTAGTGGGGCATATGTACTTTGAAAATCACATTCAGTATTATCATCCATTTGGTTATTGATCAATAGATTCATTCATTCATGCATACTCTGTGTCAAGCACAATTCTAGGTTCTGATAATACATCAGCAACTAAGACAATATACTTGCCCTCTTGGGAGCATGCATCCTAGTAGGGGAAGCTCTAATGAGTCTACCTTTAAATATTATTGTAAAAGATAAGAAACCAACACTTTGGGGATTGGATGGAAGTAGAACTACACTAGGAATTATATTTGTGGCTATATTATTATTTGGATGAGTAACACTCAACTTTATCTCTGGGGCGAAGTAGTAAATTGAATGATAATATTCTTAAAATTCTTCTTAAGATATGAGAGTCTGTGATTCTGAGTGCTAGCTAGATATGCTTAAGTCATTAACTTCTCTCAAACTCAGTTTCCTAACTTGCAAAGGGGAAATTAAGATATTTGCCCAGATTGATAGTGGGAAGCAAATGACTTCCTATACACGCAAGGTCTCTGGAAACATTTAAGCATTGTACACCTAGATTGTCCACAGTGATTGCATGCCCAGATGGAGTGGTTTCTTTTGCCATGGAGGGGGTTGACTTTTTGGTCTCCTGAGGGAACCATATTCATAGAATTCATTAGCCCAGAATTTGAGTCATTTTGAACCAGTCTTATAGCAACTTCCCAAAAGCTCCTAAATGGCAGTACTCACAATAAATGCTCCCCAGAATGGATATCCTATGAAGAAAACGAGGGGGAAGACGTGGAAGAATTTGGCATAATTAAATGCAAATATAGCTCCAATGCCCGCAATGATCAGAGCAAGCAGAATCTGGACAGTCTGAGGAGAGAAAGGGTAGATGAGATCACAAGGGCCCAGTCTCGTCGTGCTGCCTCGGGCCCCTCAGGCTTGCACTTTCAGGCCCCTCTTTCCTCCCATAGGAATGCCTTTTGCAACTGCTCTCAGATTGTCAGGGGGCTCAGTTCAAGCACCTCTTCCCTCCCCCAGCTCCTGATTGTGCTTGCCTGGGCCCTTCAGGTTCGAATCCTTCACTCATCATCTCTTGCTATTTACTAAGCTCCTTGATATTACCAAATTATTTATCCCTGTATCAGAGATAGATTTGAATACATGTCTGGCTCTATGCTGAGATCGTAAGCCTCTGGAGGACAGTGGCTACAAACTGTTCACCTTTACTTTTCCCTTTGCAACACCAGCACCCTATTATTATTCCCCCACTCCTGTCACCCCGACTCTGTATGTACACATTCAATATATGCATGTGGAATTGAGGATCAGCACGGTTCTCTACAAATTTATGAAATTCACTGACAGAGTGCGGAAGCTGGGGTGAGGCTGTGTCTCATCTCATCTTCATCCAAGGGCCTGACGAGCCATCCCAGTAACCCGGTGGCTTTACCAGCCTGCCAGGAGTCTCTGTGTAGACAAGCGCCATGGTGGCCAACGAGTGGGTGAGGGAGTCAGTGGATCTTCTCAGGGCAAAACTTCTTCTCTAGCATTCTGAGTTTTGTTCCCAGGCTACCCCTCTGTGGCACCACAGCACAAACAGGGATGTACTGGTATACTGAGGCTGGAGATTGTGTACAAAATTCTTCCTGGCAGGTGCTTTTACAAGGGGATGGAGTTTTTGTGTGTCTATCATATGATTCACTATGGAACTTTGAAAATGGTTTTCAAAGAACTTCAGTGCCTGCACTAGCACAAAGAGGGATATTGCTTTCTCCTTTAAGGTGGTCTTAGCTTCAAGGGAGGCACTGCCTCATCTCAATGAGACATATGGAGGAATCATACCAGTTTTCTGCTTTTGCTCTGCTAGAATTCAAAGACAGTGCTAACTCCTCCCTGCAGAGCCCTGGAATCTCCCCAGGGCTTGAGGCCTTATTAATTAGTGTTAAATATTTGATTTCTCCAAGTTCAATAAGCCCTTAGAAGCATTTCTAAAACATGAGGTAAAGTGTGTATTGTAAACCGAACTTTAATCTCTGTCAAAATCTAGGGAAATGCTATTTTTAACTACATGTTGGTTTTCCTACTGTTGATCTAATTCCTTGTACAAGCAAAGACCTTATAAGTATTTATGATTAGTCATGAAGAATACTTAGCAGTTGAACTGTGAGGGGGGAAAAATGGAATCAACTCCCTCCTCATGCATAGTGGTGTTTCTTCAGACACACGTGGAGAAAACTCCCCTGTCCCCACTACCCCCACCACCAAAGAGACCACAGATTGGAGAGGACTTACTGCCAAGACTTTTGGTTCTCCCTTCAGGAAATCCAGCAGAGTGATCTGAGGTCTGTAGGGAAACGCAGTCAATACGGTTTCCTGTGGTTGTATAGTGACGACCTGGGACCCTCTTTCGACCTGGGTTGGTGACTCCATCATTCAATGGGAAAATTCTCTTTAGAGAATGAAAGGGTGAACATCGCAGCCAAAATCACGGTCTGCCTCTCCATCAGTGTCAGATGGAGTCCTCAGCAGTGAGTCCTTAGCAATTACTCTGCTAGGAACTAGAACCACAGAATGGTAGTCATTGAGTCATAGAATCTTAGAATTCTAGAGCATCCCCAGCCCCCTGTCTTCCTGGTGAAGGATCCAGTTATCCAGAAGAGTTACCCTGTTGTCAACTTGTTTATAGGTGCTATACAGAAAAACAAATTTCAATACTTAATGTTCCTGAGATAAAAACTAAAACTTTTTCAATATCCACTATGTTCCAGATATTTTGTTCATTTGCTTGTTTTAAAGTGTATTCACATTTAATTTTTTTAAACAATTCTAACTTGCTGAAACAGATACAGAGTGGTTGTTGCCCAAGGTCACATTCCAAGGGACAGGGGAAGGAGTCAAAACTCCATTTGTCTGTCTCAAAAATCTACATCATTTCTATTCACCCAGGCTTCTACCCTCTTTCAAAAGGAGCTTCCCACTGATAAATTATCTCACTAATTGTTTAACCATATTCCTTTCTAGTATAAAATATCTGTAGTTAAAAAGGTATAAGACCACAACCAGCAAGATGGCAGCAGAGTAAAGTGCTCCTGGAGTCAGCTCGTGCTACAGGGCAGTTAGTCATTACCCAGAGCTATCTAAAGCACTAGTTTGGGGGCTCCAGGAGACCAGAAGTGCATTCTGCAACATCCTTGAAAGAATGGAAGGAGGATACCGTGCATCTGCAGAGAAGATTCATAACTAGAGCACTCCACACCCTGGAGGCCAGTGCCCATCCTCCACTGGTGGCATAAGCCACCTCAGGAGCTGTTCCGCGGCTGGAATTGGAAGCTCCCCTTCCCCAAAACAGGGGAGGAAGAGACGGTTGGACACCAACTTCAGCTACCGATTAGTACCTTCAGCGGTTTAAAGTATAAATCCTAAGAACAGCTAAACTTTGAACCTGTCCAAGCCAGAAAGATGCCGGGAGCCACCATTTTGACTCTGCCCCCCGGCATGAGGGGAAGTGAGGCTAGCTATGGTAGGCCCCGGCTTCTTTCACCCAGATCAGCCTGTAGCCCTAGCCTAGGCTTCAGCCCCACCTCTGGCAGGGAGGAAGCTGGCAGGCCCTGCACCAGATTCTCCAGGTAACTGCAAGTGCATTTGGTGGGCACAGACTGAATAGTCAGAAATCTACTGGGGCAACTGCAGTCATTTTGGATCCGCACAGCATAGATTGCTGCCCACACCTGCAGCTCCATCCCCGCCCTAGGCAAGGGAGAAAGGGGCATGAAACTTCATCAGTCTTTCTGGGCAACAACAGTCTAGGCCTGCATGAGATGGATTATTACACACAGCCTTGGCTCTGTCCCTACCCCTGGCAAAGGAGAAAGTTGGGAGAAACTTCATTGGTCCTGGGGGCAATGAGGGCAGCTTGAGGCTCCACAGCTTACAGCACCAACTATATCCTCAACTCTTACTATGCAACCAGCAAGGGAGAAAGGATAAGAAAGCCCTAAACTAAAGAGAGAAACTTCACCCAGAATAAATACATCTAGCAAGCCAGATGCCAAGACACCAGCAAAAAATTACAATCCATACCAAGAAACAGGAAGATATGGCCCAGTTACAGGAACAAGATAAACCTCCAGATGAGGTTTAGACAGGAGTTGAGACAACTAATAAAGTTGAGACAACTAATCAGAGATGTTCAAACAAATCTCCTTAATAAATTCAATGAGATAATGAAGAGATTAAGGATATTTAGAAGACATTGGATGAACACAAAGAAGAATTTGAAAGCATAAATAGAAAAATAGCAGATCTTATGGGAATGAAAAGTACAGTAAATGAAATAAAAAATTCACTGGAATCATATAATAGCATATTTGAGGAGGCAGAAGAAAGGATTGGTGAGCTTGAAGAAATGGCCTCCAAAAGTGAACATACAAAAGAGCAGATGAAGAAAAGAATGGAAAAAATTGAACAAGATCTCAGGGAACTAAATGACAGCAAGAGATGTGCAAACATATGTGTCATGGGTGTCCCAGAAAGAGAAGAGAAGGGAAAAGGGGCAGAAGGAATATTTGAAGAAATATGGTAGAAAATTTCCCAACCCTATTGAAGGACATAGATATCTGTGTCCAAGAAGCACAATGTTCTCCCATCTAAATACTTCCGATAGACCAACTCCGAGACACATACTAATCAGAATGTCAAATGCCAAAGAGAAAGAGAATTCTGAGAGCAGCAAGAGAAAAGCAATGCATAACATATAAGGGATACCCAATAAGGTATCCCTTACATGTTATCAATAAGATCAAGTGCCAATTTCTCATCAGAAACCATGGAGGCAAGACGACAGTGGTATGATATATTTAAGATACTGTAAGAGAAAAACTTCCAGTCAAGAATCTTATATCTGGCAAGATTGTCTTTCAAAAATGAGGGCAAGTTTAGAATATTCAGAGATAAACAGAAACTGAAAGAGTTCGTAACCAAGAGACTGGCTTTTCAGGAAATACTAAAGGGTGTGCTACAGTCTGAAAAGAAAAGACAAGAGAGAGAGGCTTGGAAGAGAGTCTAGAAATGAAGATTTTACCAGTAAAAGTAACTAAAAGTCTCAAAAGAGTGGTGAAAATAAAATATGACAGATAAAACCCAAAGGTCAAAATGGGTGAAGTAAGAACTGCCTTTACAGTAAGAACATTGAATGTTAATGGATTAAACTCCCCAATCAAAAGACACAGACTGGCAGAATGGATAAGAAAATATGAGCCACCTATATGCTGTCTGTAAGAGACTCACCTTAGACCCAAGGATACCA
>JAQZBX010089006.1:0-12685 GCA_029593785.1 Cabassous unicinctus
GAAAAGTTTCATTTATATGGAGATATATGAAAGTCAAGCATCATTACATCATATACTCCTGGAGCCAAGTTCTGCAGATACACAAGAGCCAGGGCTTGGACAAAGGGGCTCATCAATGGAGACAGGAGGTTGTTGAGGAACAGGCTTGGGGACAGTGGCTGCCCTTCCTCCCAGGCCAAGCCTGAGGCCTTGGTCTGCATGTGTCTAGTCTAGAATTTGGTCTGGGAATCTCATAAGAAGAGCCCTTCCTTGGGTCATTTCCACAATGTTGCAATTTGCCTACAAACCAGAAATTTTGTAGCCTTTCGCCCAGAGGATGAGTCCCCAGGGTGGGGGGACAGATCTTGAGGACGGCAATCCAATTATATTCTCACACCATGCTGCTAGCTCACTTTGCAAGGGAACAACTGGTCTATAACACTTATCTGGCACTCAATCATATACTGTCTTGTGTTTAATGTCTTACATGTTGAAATCTATTTTCTCCAAGTACATAATAAATCATATCTATCTCCTTAGAATTTTGGTATCTCTTGGTTTCATCAGCATTCCATGGACAAAGTAATCTCTCAATAAATCTTTACTGATCAAGTGAAAGATTCTTTCATAATTAAAAAAAATATATAGTCATTTCCGTGCAAATGCATGTTGATAATTTATATGACTAAAAGACACATATTCAACATGGATACAAATTGTACATTTGAGTGTAATTTTCTTTGCCCTCCTCCTGTGTCCATCTCAGAAATTTGACTTAAGTACTCCCTGTGCAGGGAGATACACAAGAGTAAATCAGGAGAGTCAGACTCCAGCTTGCCCTGAATGTATTTTTCTAATCCTTCACAATAAGTAGTAAGATGAATGTGGTTTACCTTGCCTTTTGGCTTTATGTCAAATGTATATTGTGATATGCATAGGATACCAGTGAATCTGAGATTTTTCTTCTGCAGGATCATTAAGTTAGAAATTTCTGGCTTTTATTTTCTGAAGTGCCTACAGCCTTTTTACTTCAGTGCTACATTAAAGTAATTTTTGCATTTAATATGGAATAAAGGCAAAGCTGTCTCACAATGCCCTAACCACAGGAACGTGGGTGAACAGTTGTCTACAGATAATAGCTTGGAAACAGATTCAAAAGAAAGCTAAGAAAAGCAAAACAACTCAATTTGGAATACGAATTAGCTTTGGAATTGGCATGCTTCAGTGAGGATGGTGTGTTTTCTTTCCCGCTCCAGTGATGGTGCCCCCATACAAATTCTGCTTCTAAGATATATGTGGTGCTTTGTTCCAATCTGAGAGGTTTTGAGATTCTTGAACACAGAATTCAAATAATAATTGAGTAGTAGTAGTAGGAAGCACAGAATATGCATTTTTCCATCAATCTGGTGTTAAAATAAATATTTATGTATAAATACTATCTCCAGTTTTTCATCTCCTGTTAAGCTATCAACTGTCATACTTTAAAGTCCTATTCCATGAGAGTCTAGAAATGGGAAACTGTAACTTCACTATATTAATAGAAATGTAGTAGTTTTAATCTTTTTTGTCGTTATTTATCCTGGCTGTATGTTTGACTTATTTTCCCCTTTATATCTAATAGGGTTAATCCATACATTCCTGGGGCAAAGAATATAATAAGGCTGCCTCCCTTGTTCCTGGATTTCCAAGTTCTGAAAAAGTATATTTCTGCTGCACAAGATACACACCTCACTGACAAACAACTGGAAATGAAAAACCAGTTCAGTTGGCATGGCATTAGCAAGAAAGGAAGAGGTGTCAGAGAAGTCAGGGTAGAAATATATGAAAGGAGTGAAGTTCTTTCCCTTTACTAAATCTTCAAGGCTAAAGACATTGTTTTGCTCACTCAATGCCACACTATGTTCTTCAATTCATTCTTTTTCTTTCATTGATCAAGAAATTACTGTGCCCCAAACTGGAAACAACCAAGATATCTTTCATTCGATGAACACATAAACAAACTGTGGTACATCCATACAATGGAATGTTATACAACAATAAAAAGAAAAGAGCTATCAGACGATGAAAAGGCATGTATGAATCTAAAATATATATTGATAAGTGAAAGATGCCAGACTGATAAGGCTACAAATTTACATATTTTATGATTTCAATTATATGACATTTTGGAAAAGGCAAAACTATAGAGACAGAAAAAGTGATCAGTAGTTACTAAGGATTTGGGTAGAGGGAAGGGAAATAGAGTTGAATAGGTGAAGCACTGGGGATTTTTTTGGTTGATGAACTATTCAGTATGCTAAGGTAATGGTAGATACATGGCGCTATGAATTTGTTAAAAGACATAGAACTTTACAACACAAATAGTAAACCTTAAAGTATGCAAATTAAAAAATTATTTAGGAAGTCAGACATCCCAAGATGGAATGCAGAATGTAAAAAAACAATCTAACTGTATTATAAGTCTATGAAACAACCTCAATGAAGGGGATAGGGGAAATTGTGAAGACCTAACCAATTTTGAAAGTTGATAAAGTTGTTTCCCAGCAGGTACAGGTTAACAGTTCTCAAACCACTATACATATATTCTGGAACTGAAATTAAGTAAATGGATGACAGATGAAGGGAACCAGGTTTCCCTGTCAGGTTTTCCTGAATGGGAAGCTACAGATAAGCAAGGAGAGGAGGTCAGGATGATTCATTTAGTAATGGATCAGAGTTGGAGGCATAATGTTTAGCTTAGTATAGATACAGATGGTTACACATAGAAATATTTAGAGGTATGCAAATATACATCGAGTAGTATATATACATATATTTCTATACTCTGAGAGCTGAGAGGGGCTAGAAGCAATGACACTTCAACGTTAACAAACACGTCTAGTGCTCAGATCTTGGTTTTTCTAAGGCCATTCTCTAATAAAGGAAGCAGAATTCCTTGGTGGAAAGGCTGATTCCAGGACTGGGGAAGGAAATAGACACGATAAACCTGGAGTATATTTTGGTGCCAGAATGTAAGTGCTTAAAAAATTAAAATAAACAAATATAAAGCACATACGAAAACCTTGCCCAGAGTCAGGCGTGTAACCAGCCAGAGCGGCAGAGCAGCGGTGGAGCCGGGAGCAGCGACCCAGAGGGAGCTCCAGGCGCAGGGAGGCGAGACGCTGGCTGCGCAGACCCGGTAACAGCAGGGGAGGTACTAGATTTTGACAACTTCGCACCATGTATGAGTATAAACTAGTTATTTTTGGCTCAGGAGACATTGGAAAGTCTGCTCTGACCGTGCAGTTTGCTCAAGGAATTTTGTTGAAAAATATGATCCTACAATAGAAGATACTTAGAGAAAGCAAGATGAAGCAGATGCACACAGTGTATGATTGAAATCTTGGATACTGAAGGAACGGAACAATTTACAGCAATGAGAGATTTGTACATGTAAAATGGACAAAGGTTTGCATTGTTTATGCCATCACAGCACAGTCCACATTTAATGATTTACAAGATCTGAGAGAACAGATTCTTCCAGTAAAAGACACTGATGATGTTCCAATAATTCTGTTGGTAATAAGTCTAGCAAGACAATGGAACAACTGTGCATTCTTAGAATCTTCTGCAAAATAAAAAAATAAATGCTAATGAGATCTTTTGTGACCTAGAATGGCAAATTAACAGAAAAACTCCAGTACCTGGGAAAGCCTGCAAAAAGACATGTCAGCTGCTTTAATATGGTACATGCATTGCAGCTCTGAGCCAGATCTGTAGAACTGTTGCCCAATTCAACAACTTTCCAACTTTTTGTTTAACCTACCAACAACTTAAATGGACTTTCCTGTGGTGGTACGCTTTAAGAGGCGGAAGAAAGCTAATACATTAGTTTGCACATTCTAATCACTTTCCAGTATCACTATATATATATATATATATATATATATCACTTATATAATAGTCCTAAGGTATGCAACTGGTAAAACCAGAGGCTACATCCAGTATTACTGCTTAAGAGACATTCTTCATCCACCAATGTTGTACATGTATGAAAATGGTGTCCTGTATACTTTAACACGCCTCATAAACCTTGTATTGGACAGCACAATAATGTAAATCCTAAAAGCACCACTATTTTAGCTTAATAAAAGAAAGTCCAAAGAGCTCCTATATACACTACTCCAGATAATTTTGCTTCTTTGATACTTGTAGCTTATTGTAACTTTTTAAAGAAATTCAAGGTCATTATCACTGTATTGTACAAAATAAACATTTTGATTAATACAGCTATATGGTTTTTTTAATTTTTGAAAAACCTTTGGAGACAGTGATATTGTCTTTAAAATATGATAGTCCTTTCAGTATAATGTTTTAGATGAAAGATATTGCCCTTTAATATTCATTGGGAAGGAAATGTCCACACTTTTCAAATCCCCTATCATGATTCCTTTTTTGTTTACATAGGGAAAAAAATGTTTATAGTTGTGTGTACAGTGGGGGTCAATCAGAAGTGAGTATTTTTGAACAAATTTTGTAAATCATTTTCAGGTTTCTGCAGTTGTAGATTCTCACTGTGAATCCCTTGCTTGTTTGTGCATAAGTGTACTTGCAATACCAAATATACAGGTTGAGTATTTTTGCCTGTTAGTGATTGTTTCACACATATAACATTTTGGTTGAGATGTTAAATTGTAGACAAGTACTGTGCATGTGGATGTGGGAAGTAATTTTAATCATGTCACAAGGCCTAAGTTACAGTAACTATTGCTGTTTTATGTAAGAATGTCTTGTTGCTTTGTATGCATTAATGTTTGGATGTAAAGATAATGTGTCTAACCAACAGGGAGCTACAGTATTTAAACCTAATGTTACAACTACTTTGAGGTGGCCAAATGTAAACTAAAAGCCTTAATTAAAGTGGTACAATTTTGTGTAACTTAGCATCAATAGTTCAATAAATTTGGATTGCCATGACAAAAACAAACAAACAAACAAACAAAAAAAACACCCACATATATACATTATAGGGTTATGTCAAAGGGACAAAGGAGTCAACTGAAAGAGCTCCCCATGGCCAAAACTGGAACAATTTGAGCAAAAAATAAAGTAGTATTATATTAACGTAAAGTATAAAAATTTATCCATGGGTCCATAGTGAGATAAATAAATGATCGAGTACATAAATAAATAGAAGAGAAGAGGCAAATATCCCATCCAGAAGAATTACAAATAATATTTACATAGTCCACCCTTAAAGAGGTCAAGCCTAACTTCTCTTTTTTTAAGTGGAAGCTGTGCATAGTGACTTCCTTTCAAAGAGTACAGTATGGAGGGGGGGCGGGAAAGTAACTTTACAATGGAGAAACCTGACAAACACTACTTCAACCAAGATCAACAACAGTGGTCATTCATGTTGATAATATATACCCTTTATGTGACTGGTTGAAAATGGTACTTTACCTCTGTGGTCATTTTCTCAAAAACCCCAGTCATATGATTGGGAAAATATCAGATAAATTCCAATGGAGGCACATTCTACAAAATCTGAACAGCCTTCCTCAAAACTGTCAAGATCATCAAAAAAAAAGGAAAGTCACAATCTGAAAGAATCTAAGGAGACATGAGAAGTAAATGTAATGCAGTATCCAGGATGGGATCCTCAAGCAGAAATAGACATTAGGCAAAAACTAAGGAAAAATGAACTAAATATGGACTTCAGTTTACAAAAAGTATGTCAATATTGATTGACTAATCATAACAAATGAACTATACTAATGGGAACTGGGTGCAGAAATTTCTGTAGTATCTTTGTAATTTTTCTGTAAATCTAAAACTGATCTGAAAAGAAAATTCATTAAAATATTGTGCACCTACTTTATATGCTGTTCTAATGTAAATATATATGTATATAAAAGAACCTACAAGTTTACAATTTAGCAAAAAAGACACAGTTGAACAATGAAGTTTACTGAGCATCTAATACTGCCACTGTGCTAGGGGCTTTATAAATGCTATCCAATTTAATCTTGTGTATTGTTTTACAGATAAGAAAATGAGTCTCAAGTAAATTATATAAATTGTGAAAGGCAAATTAATCAAGGAGGGGGAGGCAAATCTGCGTGACTCAAAGCTCATGCCTCTTGCATTGAAGAGTTGACCTCCTCTGAATACATGTAATAGATGCCCAGACATGGACTGCAAGATGACAGGTATCAAGTGTCACCAGTGATAGCAAAAAGATAGTGGTATTGATGGTCAAGGAGGGAGAGTTCTACTAGCTGACTAGGTAAGGTTTCATGTAAAAGGAGCTTTTGAACTGAATATTAACAGGTAAGTAAGATTTTGATAGGCAGGGAGAGGAGAAAGTCATTTCATGAGAAGCGAACAGAAGGAGTAAAGGCACACAGCTGAAATCACACGAGACAGAGTCTAAGAATTACAGCTTGTCCATTTTGGACAAAAGAGACTGATAATCTATGAGAATCCATCTATGAGAACAATGGAACAAAAATAGTCCTTCTTTTCTAAAATCCACATTGAGCCTTGAGGTATGGAAGAACATTGTAACTTAGAGATCCCTTAATATCTCTTTCAACATAGTGTCTTCTTTATGAAAGACCTGGTAGAAGTGCTAAAGACACACAATATACAACAACAACAAACCACATGCATTGAGATCTTACACAGGAGAAGAACGAAAGAGGCCATTATTGAACCTCATTATTGTCAGGCTCTGTACCAGGACCTTTCATATTCATTCAGCAAGTACCTATTCCAAGTCAGGCACTATCTTAGACAATGAGAACCCAATGTCATAATCACTTCTCTTTTTCATTGCATTATGCTTAATTGCTTACATGTCTATCTTTTCTGCTTGCTTGTGAATTCTTAGAGAGCATGAAATAGATCACCCAGGGAGGCAGCACCCTTTTCTGACACCTAAAACACCTCGCAGTCCTATTGTTTACGCATGAAATAATCAGGAGAAATAGTAATTGCTTTATTTAGAAGTAAAATTATTTTTCTTTTCTATATTTTTTTTTCTTTTATATCTTAAAATAAAATCTTTCAGCCATGGCCTAATTATTACTATAGACAAATTATTTCTGTGGGCTAGGTTTTCTTAGACTAAGAATACAGAAAAGTTGGCTTTGAAGGACTTTAGAAGAGCAGAGAGCTTATGTATTAACCTTGCATTCCATCCTCTTCAAAATCACATATAACCTGTTAAATCTTTCATTTAACAAAGAAATATTATGGCCTATCTACCATGTGTTAGGCAGCTGTTGCCCCACAAGTGGAAAGATACCTGGTTTGCCCTCTGAGAAAGTACAGAAGAGTGGAAAAACAGACACATGAATAGACATATAGTGTCAATCAACCATTCAACCAATCAACATTTTATTGAGCACTTACTATGCCAAGCACTAGTTTAGGCAATGGGAATACACTGGTGAACAAAATTGACTCAATTTTTCATCATGAAAGTTATAGTCTAGTGGAGAAGCCATATATAAAATGGGTAATTGTATCTTTCATATATAAGTATAGACTATATACCAGGATATCACAACTTTGACAATATTGACATTCTGAGCCATGTAATTCTATGTTTTAATTTTTTATGCATTGCAGTATATTTAGCAGCATCCCTGGCCTCTACCCCCACCAGCTGACAATATCAATGTCCCAACTCTAGTTGTAACAATTAAAACTATCTCCAGACATTGCCAGATGCCCCGGGGAGGAAATCCGCCCTAGGCTGAGATGTATTGCCCTATACTATGGAGTGTTGAGAAACTATGGAACCAAAGGATTTAACCCAGCTCCAGGGATCTTCGGGACCATCATTCCTGAGGAGGAGACATTTAGGATGAGAGCTGAATGTGTGATTAAGATTACATTAGATGAAGGAGTAGTGAGAGAGCCTTTAAGGGATAACAGCCAAGGTTAACTGGATTTTCAGTAAGGGTCTTTCTACCCCTTGAGCTCAAATAGAGGGAGCCTGAAACCTTACCCCAGCAATCCGCCTTCCTGTGCATTTGGGCTCCTCTTTCTCTGTGTGCTGTCTTTGAGTCACTCTGAATTGTTCCTCCTGTGAAACTCCTTCCCTCCTTCCTTATTTTTTCCTGACCATTACCACCTCCACCATCACTACCACACACAAAGGACACAGTGTAGCAAACGTTCTTAAAGCTGTAAAGGGTGAGAGGTAGGGGCAGGGGAGGATACAGGAGAGAGGTGTGAGAAATGCAAACAACTTCAAACTGAACATTTGGCAGACCCATTCTTTTTTTTTTTAATTTGAGAAATTATGAAGTTACAGAAAAATGATGCATAAAATACAGGTTTCCCCTATACCAGCCTTGTATTCATGTGGTACACTTGTTACAATTGATGAAAACACATTTTTATAATTGTACTAGTTAATTGTATAGACCTGTTCTTAAATGTCCTTCAGTCGGCCAACACAATTGCATGTCCACTGGTTCTTCATCCATATAAAGTCCCTAATATTGCACTGGCTCCTATTTCCTCTCAGGACACAATTTCAAACAATATGCCAGTTTTTCTCAGTTTCTCATACAGAGAACTAAGCATGTTCTTGTAGCTTGGGTTCCTACTAGCATCTACACATTTAACATTCCTCTTTCTCCTGAGAGCAGCTTACTAATTTATTTTTTTCCAAATAAGGATCATGTGCAAAATCAAATACTAGCATCAACTCTTAAGATAATAAAGACTTTACTGTGTTATGCTATAGTAGAGTCATGAGAAAGCTAAAAAGAAGGGAAAACGAAGGAAAGATTGACCAAGTATGTTTGTTATGCAGAGAAATACTTTCCAGAGCCTTAAAAAAGAGTGTTAAAGAAGAAATAATAGTTGTCAGGATGAGGAGGTTGAAGAGGCAAATAGGACTGTATAAGTACCTTTTGAGTAGAGACTATCCAGTTGTGTGACTTGAGTATACCCCTGGACGAAGCTATAGAAAATGAGCCTGTAAAGGGAAGAAATAAGGGCTGGAAAAAGATGATATCAAGTTAATGTTATAAATGTCACATTCTGAGTATTGGAATTCATCATATAGGTAATGTAGGGGTCAATGCAGGAGTTTTAACTAGTAGAATAAATGGAACAGGCTTTAATTTTAGAGGAAAAACAAAACAAAAACATTGGCAGTGAGCCAGTGCAGCACAAGTGATTGAATGCTGGCATACCTTATACGAGGACCTGGGTTCAATCCCCTGTACCTAAAAAAACAGGCAGAATTTCCCTTCTGGTAACAGGGAGGCCAGTTAGAAGGCCAATAAATTGAATAATCCAAGTGGGATGTGATAAGAGCTGAATCTACAAAGAAGCTCAAGGAAGAAATTATAGAAATAAGAAGAGCTAATGAGCTAATATCTATCAAGCATTGTATGCCAGCCAGGCACGCAGCACTTTACACTTACTATCTAATTTAATCTACCCACCAATCCTATGAGATCATTGCTAATTATAACCTCCTTTTACAGAGAGGTTTACTCATTTGTCTGAGTCATAGAGCTAGGAAGAGGTGGAGCAAGGATTCAAACCCAGGCAATCTGGCTTCAACATCTGTTACATTCATTCCTTTTCAATGGAGCCAGATATCTCAGGAAGTAAAACTACAGAGTTGGAGTTAGTAAGGATTTTTATGAATGTGATCTCAAAGATTCTTAGGTAAGATCTATAAAGGAGATATAAATGAAAGTTCAACTTTCTATGTATTTTAAATATATAAGTTGCTAGGACTTGGTGAATGAATAAGATTTAGATATAATAGCAAGAGAAAGGGAAGCAACTGGGATGCCTCCACAGGCTTTGTTTGACTAGAAACATTATCCTGCCATTAAATGAACTGTGCAGAGAAAAGTGTGAAGAGAAGAAAAGAGGTTTGGGAGCAAATTAAGGCCTGACACAATGATTTTGAGGTACCTGGGTATATTCCAGATAGAATTGTCTAATAGACAGTAGGATATATGAATCTAATTTATAAAAAGCTCAATGAGAAATGTAAATTGAATTACCTAAAGTCAAATCACAAATGGCTAACCAAAGGAAAAAAAAAAAAAGGATACATGAGACTATGGCTCACATATGTGAACACCTCCATGGCATTTTAGATAGATATACAGACAGACAGACAGACAGATAGTTAGATAGATATCCAAATGTTTCACTTTGAAGCTATTTGTCCACAGTCTTTCTCATCTCAGTAAATAGCATCTCCGACACTGCATCTTTATACTATCTATTCAAGCCAGAAAACTTGGAGTCATCCTGATGCCCCTTCTTTTCCAAACAATCACATCCAATCTATTAGGATATCTTCTTGTTTTAACTTTAAAATATGACCAAAATTAAACTATTTCTCACTACCCTCACTACTGCTACTGTGTTTCAAGCCAGCATTATGTATCACATAGATTATTTCAATAGCCTCTTAACAGTTATCTTGGCTTCTTCCCTTGCCCTGCCTTCTATGGTATATTGTCAACAAAGGAACCAGTAATCATTTTTAAATATAAGACATATAAGGTTAATGGATGTGCAACCAAGCCATTGAGCCAATACAGTGGGGAAAAGAATGTATTTTTAACATATGGATATCTATGTAGAAAAAAAAAACACATAAAAAATCAACGCCTACCTCAATCAAAACACAACAATTAATTTGAGATGGATCATAAGCTAAATATAAATGCTAATATTATATATGTTTACAATTTCTTCAGTATGTTCTCCCAGTGTCTTCTTAATATCCATGATCTCTTCCTTTACTTCATTAAGTTGGTCCATGATATTTGTTTGGATGGCTTTGATTAGTTGTTCAATGTTCTGCATCTCTTCCTGGTTTTTCAGTTTGTTCACTGGACTGGACCATGTCTTCCTGTTTAAATTTTTTGTTGCTGTCTGGTCATCTTTTCATCTCTCTCTACTCTACTCTAGGGTTTTATTTAGTTGCTGTTTTTGTGTGTGTGTTAAGTTTTCTTTTTGACACTGTGTTTCTCTTATTCTATTTCCTTGCTGTTATTTATGTTCCCTTGAAGGAAAAAGATTAGGGCCAGAGAAAGTGAAAGAGGTAAGAAAAGAAAAAGGATGATAGTAATAATAATAGTAAAAGTTAGAAGAGGAACTGTATAAGACCTTGGAAAATGAATATTTAACACATGCAAACAGTGTAGAGTAATAGGAATAAAAAAGTGGAGTACCAACAATGAAATGGACACCAAATAGAGGAAAATATATAGAATGAATTAAAAGGCCAGAATGATGAGGAGAGATGGAAAGAGAAAAGAAAAGACAAAAAGAAAAAAAGTTAATAAAAAAAAAGAAACCAGGATAAACAAGATAGAAATAAAAACCAGAAAAATTGAGGACTAAACAAAGAGAGGTGGAAAGTAAGAACAACAACAGAAAGCGGAAGATAAAAAGATGAAGGAAAGAAAGGAGATAGCATTGGTAGACAAAATCAGTATACACAGAAAAGGAGAAACCAAGGAAGAGGAAACACAGCAAACAAGAAACAAGCCAGCAGTACCTTCACTAAGCCATCCCTTGCGAGAGAGATGGTGAGCGCCCTTTTAAACCGTTTCCATCTTGCCGCTTCTCATAAATGCTAATATTATAAAGCTTCTAGAAGAAAATAGAGAAGAATATCTTTTCATTCTTGGAGTACTCAAAAATCTATTAAACATGACACAAAAACACTAACTTTAAAATAGCAAAAATAACTTGGACTTCATCAAAATTAAAATAGTCTGCTTATCAAAGGACTCTATCAAGAAAATGAAATAGGCAAGCCACAAATTGGGAAAATTACTTGCAATTATATATATATATGTGTGTATGTGTTCATACAAGAGAAGCACTTCTTATCAGAATATATAAAGAACTTGTACAAATCAACCATACAAAGATAAACAACTCATTTACAAAATGGACAAACCAATCGAATAGACATGCAACAGAGGAAGATATAAGAATGGTCAATGAAAGGTGCTCATTGTTAGTCATCAAAGAAATGCAAATTAAAACAACCAAGACAGACCATTCCACACTCACTGGTTTGTCTAATATGTAAAAGAAGGACAACACTAGTGGGGAGAAAACAATTCTAATACAGTGCTGGTAGAGTATAATACGATACAACTACTTAGGAGAACTGTTTGCTAGTTTATTATAAAGTTAAACATACATCTATAATATGACCCAGCACCACAGCTACGTATTTACTCAAATGAAATAAATACCTATGTCCTCAAAAATACTTGTACAGGAATGAACATAGCATCCTTATTCATAATAGCCCCACACTGGAAATAATTCAAATTACCATCAATATATCCATAGGAAAATGGATACATAAACAATATTAACAAACATTAGAATACTACAAAGCAATAAAATAAACAGACTATTAATTCATGCAACAACAAAGGTAAATCTCATCGGCATTATGTTGAGCAAAGGATACCAGACACAAAAGAGCACACATTGTTTGATACCATTCATATGAAGTTCAAGAAGAGAAAAAAGGTAGAATTAAAAAGAAAAGGCATGAGGGAATTTTCTCATGTTTTGTATCTTGTCTGGGTGGTAGTTACATGGATTTATACAATTTTCAAGACTCATAGACCTGAATATTTAAGGCTTGCACATTTTATTGTTTGTAAATTATGCTTCATTTACATATATATGC
>JAQZBX010089007.1:0-12682 GCA_029593785.1 Cabassous unicinctus
GACTGCTGTGACAGGGTCTGTAACCATGATGTTTGCTTTTCCTGTGGAGTGACTCTGTTGCTTCTTGGGTCTCAATAGCACGGTTTCAGAGCTTCATAAGGGTATCTGCCTCAACATTCCCAAGAGGGGTGTCAGATAGTGGGCAGGGAAATGATAGAAAGTAACTCATCTTCGCTAGCAGATGTCTGAGATGTCCTTCCACAGATTTCTTCCCCACAGAGGACAGCCCATTACAGTCCATTGTTCCTGTCTTGTTTCTAGTATCTGCAATTCATCCCTGAATAGGGATGGCAATTTTCAGAGTGACCAGATACTATTGGACTAAGCCCTCTACTTGCAACAAAGCATGATATGTTATGCTCAGTTGCTTTTCTATAAGGCAATTTTATAATTTGGCCCTCTTCCATAATTGGGACCAAAACCCAACGGGTATTGTTTAGAATGTTGCCTTTTCCACAAACCCCACCCAAAGCTAATATAAGTGCTGGTTACACCCAATTCACAGGGTCATTTAGGGTCCACCCCCTTTACTACTTGATTCTGTGCCATTGCTCTTTTTACTTTTTTAAAAGCAGCTTGCTGGGTCCAATCATTACCATGCACAAACTTTTCTGATTAACACATACAATGGTTTTAATATTTGAGCTAAATGAAGGATGAAGGGCTTAGAGTACCTCCAACAACCCCAAAAAGGCCATTGATTGTTTTAGAGTTTTAGGACATGAAAAGATTCAAGTACAAAAATCTATTTTGATAAAAACAGACTCTCTGCTTTGTGTACTAACATAAGTGATTATTTAATATTTGGTCATTTGAATAAAGCTCTTAAAAATTTTTTTATTTCTTAATTTAATATTACCAACCATAAGTATGAAAATAGACACTGAACAAACAGACAAACACCAAAGAGTTAAGACACAACAACAGAAACATTAGAGTTTATTAATTTGACTCAGATTTCTTACTCCTTTGGAATGGCTGTTTCTAAAAATTCCATCATTTCATATCTTTGAGTTTTACTGCTTTTAATATCTCTAACCAGGGCTGAAGGGGACTCGCACAGCATTAACTCACAACTTTTTTAGTTTCCTTATCTTTCCACAACCCAATAAGATTTGAACATATGGGACTTTTTGCCCATTTTTCTTGTTGTTTACAAAACAAATTTAACGGCAATAAAGTGTTAAAATTTAAAGATAGATTTTCTGGCTAAGCCTCTCTTTTATTTAATCTGTATCTAAGCCAAGCTTCCTTACCAAAAAAAAATTAATTTACATTTCTATAACCCAGATTACGCCAATTTAGTCCAATTTTGCATCCTAGTGGTGAGCACTCACATACCAATGCCTTCTTCCCCAGTTTCCCATGGTGACAAAGAGAAAAGGAGAGAGAAGAAAGAAAACAAAGGCACAACAGGCAGCAGGCATCCTCTTTAAGTGAGCAAGGAAGTGGGACTCAAACCCACAAAGCTTCACCTGTGTCAGCCAAACCTCCAACACTGAGGCAGAGAGAAACCAAATGCTAACTCACAGTTAGCCAAAGCTGAAGAGAAATGGCAAAACTGAAACCAAATGCTAACTCATAGTTAACCAGATGAAAACAACAACAACAGCAACAAAAAGAAAAAAAAAACAGAAGTAAAAAATAAAGGAACAAACTCACCCACCAAGGAAAGGAGATAAATGGGTTCTCTGTTCAAACCTCATGAGCTGATTCCATCAGTGGCTGGAAAGGATTCCACCCCAGGTAACCCCCAAGTTCTCAGGAAAATCCTTGGCAGCCGCTGGAGTCAGGGGTGATCCAGTGCAGACAGCCCCCTTTGCAGTCCACCTTGGAAACGTTCTCTGGTTACAATTTTTATTTATTTATTTTAGTCCTGGTGGAGTCACCAATTTGTTAGGCCTCAAAGCAGGACCTTTATGGATAACCAGAGATGGCAAGAAGAAAACTTCAACACAAGAGTTAGATACAACTTACATTATTGCATCTGCATAGGCAAGGAGCCAAGGTCAGTCTAAAGTGACTCAAACCCAACTCCCTGAGCTGTGGTTTTACTCTTGCTTAAATGCTTAAGTTTCAATTTAGCAACTGCTTTGATTATGCATTAGCTTTTATGCATATGGATGATCATACATATGATTAGTGTGCTCAGGAAATCATGGTTGCACATACATTGCATGATCAAAAAAGGGGTGGATAACTCCACCCTTGGGAAGGAAGTTTACTATGTTTATTAATCAAGTTGAAGTGAGGACAGCCAGGGGCATTTTCTATGCACGTCTGGCCAACCAGTTGAAACTGGTTTTCATAATTCATTGCTTCAACAGGATGTTCTTGACAACAAGAAACATATAATTATTTCCTTTGTATCCTAGCAACAGGGAATAAACAAGTTACTTTCAGGTTTATTGACTCTAGTATGGTTTGTCAGTTTTTTCCTGAAAGCTGTACATGAGGTAACAAGTAAAAAGAATTGAGGTAAATAGACATTTAATATGAGATTTTATATTTGTCTGCATAGGAGTTAGTCTGTGTTCACCATTTTCTGTGGCTTTACGTGTGAAGGGTAATGTTTTCTCTTTTGTTTTAACTTTTTTGTACGCTGATGTCTTCAGATTTTCCAAGAAAATTCTTTTTATATAAAGTCTAAGAATTACAGTTATTTCATTGTAATCTCCTGCAATTATACAGGTGCCCTATTGATGTGGTGGAAAGATGAGGGTGGGGTAGGGGGAAGGGAAGATTTCTAAACCCATGGTTTATTGTCAGTCTTTTAGTTGGCCCATGTTTCTAAGTTCTGATTTTACAAATGCTTCATAGCTTCTCCCTTCTTAGATGAGACAGGAAGTATGAAAAGCACTAGTGTTAGGTATTTTTCTTTGTCCATCTTATAGTCTAGAAAGGACTTGAGTTTACCATTTCCCTTACCCAAAACTGCAAGCTAGAGGGGATTGGATTTTGGTATTTTCCTTCTCCCATATTGCTTAGGGTGTGATAAAGTAATTTCATTAAAGGAAAGTACTTTCTTAAGGGTAACAAACTTTACTGGGTATTTTTTAAATATTTACTTTTCACTTACCCCTCCTGCAAATGAAGAGAATTTTTTCTAATATTCACAATGAGAACCTTGTGGATCTCTTGGAGGTAAATCTAAGGAAAACATTTAACCCTCTAATATTGGACCCATCAGAGACTTTAACTCTAAGCTAATCCACACTAAGCTTTCAGCAATGTGCCAGTTAATTTCAAGCATTTTTATCAGCCCTGTGTCCAGTAGAGAACTTCTGTTCCTGAGTTTCTTTTCCATGAAATCTGTGGTTCTCTTAATCCTTACTTCTGCTGTTTCAGGGGCAATAGTGTGTCCTGTGAATTCAATTTACCAGACCAGAACAAAAATTAGAGTGTAAATTTTTAAAAATAGTGAACACTAAAGAATTTATTTAAGTGAGTGGAATATTACAGGTAAGCTGCTAAAACAAATCAATTCTGATATGCTCAGTTTGTGATCATATGCACCCAATGAGGACTTTACTCAGTGCAGTGATGAAAAGTTGCTTTGCACTTTTACACAGGGCAAGCTCTTCCTCAGGTCCCAACCCAGGCTAAGCAGGCTCCGGTGTACAGTGCATGGTCTTTCTGCTCAGGGTCCACTGATGACTCAGACCATCTTGGTTTAAACAGAATGCTGAGCTGTGTGATGTCATTACAGAAACTCACTAGCTTCTTTAGGAGTCCAGTTTCTGGTCAGATAGATTTATAGATAGATAGATAGATAGATATACAGACAGATAGATATAAAGATATAGATAGATAGATAGATAGATAGATAGATAGATAGATAGATAGATAGATATAAAGCTATTGTTCATATTGGAAACTCCAACTATAATCCAACACCACATGATTTATTCTGGCCTCTTGACTGGCCCTTTTGTAATTTTTTACTCCAACAAAGAAATATAACTCATTGCTGAAACATATTTACACTCTGACCAATGCTCACATAAAAAAAATAGTAGTTTCTGAATTGCTAACTTCTACCCAGTAGGAAGTAAATTCCCCAGTAGGGGGAGGGGAAGATTTCTAAACTCATGGCTTAAAGAGAGCACCGTGCTTGTGGCTGTTGCTTTTGCTGTTAGCCTTACAAAATTCAGTCAAAACAGAGTTTTCTAATTTAATGTAGTTTGTCTCCTTTCCTCTGAACCCTTCCAGTGGCCATGTGACTTATTTGTAATAAATTAGATTTGTTAAACATAATCTGCACTCTATCTCACTACAACCAATGTGTTTACTCATAAGACTTTCTTCAAATGCTGGATATACCAGCTTGCTCCCGAGGTATCCCAGGATCCCTGGTGCCAGAGAGTAGCAGATTTGACTATGACACAAAATTTGGATGACTCACTAATTTGATTTCCTTAAAAATGGCTGATTGCTGTTGATGCATGAGGCACTACAGCGAAGTGTTCAGTGTTCCAGGGAAGACCAGCTTAGTCCTCATCTAAAATGGGTTTGCTTTTGAGGGGAGCATCCTTCCTGTCCCTGGTCCTTAGGGATTGAAGAGGATCCTGCAAATCAATGGACAAAATTTAATGGAAAAGCAGAGGGGCAGCTCCCTATGGAGGGGGTTCACCCAGACCCATCCTGAATCAAGTTTCTCTGCTCTTTATTTCCCTCTTTTTCTTCTAGTGGTTTGTAAAATTCAGGTACACAGTTACATGTACAAAGAATTAGTGAATAAGTTAACATGGAAACTATTGGGAATGAAGGCAAGAGAGAAAGGACAGCAGTTTCTAATGAAGTCCATCAACTCACCCTAGAGGCACACCCAGCAGGAGGAGACAATAACAGTAAATGCTGCCTTTTCCAGTGATTTCAGTCATGTGAAAGGAGCACTGGCTGGAAAGACACAAGTTGCATGGGTTTCTTGGTCTATGACAGCCTGAATGCATCTATGTCTATTTCTAGTCCCTTTCCCCAACTTTAAATTTTCCTTACTAGGAAACAAAATATGTTTATGGTGTGATTTTATTATTCATTGAGGTTTGCATGTGTTTCTGTGTGTCAGTGGCTAAGTATTCTGGAGGCTGGGTTGCTAAGCATGATCCTTATAACCTTTGGATTAAACATGGGGTTTAAAAGGGCACCCCAGATACTGTTTTGTCTATTAACTCCTATTTTATGTACAGCCAATTCCACTTTGGTAACACCTCAGAGAAAGGCAGTTGTGCCCATGGTTCTCTTGAAGAGCTACAGGAAGTAGCACTTTATTGATTTTATGACACAAAATCATCTAAAAGCATGCACATGCTTCAGAGGTGACTATTTTGATAACATTTTGATCATTGATTCTATGTTGCTCTATGCAAATGATTGATCATGGCTAAAATCAGCAATGTTATATCCATCGTATCATCAGTACAAAATGGTTTCTATTCCAGGAAGCATGTGTACTCTCAAGTTCTCAGTCATCCTGTGAATAATTTCACCCACACTAGCCATCTTCTATTTGCCTTCCCTCCTGCATACCCTCATTTTCATGCCATCCATCTATTCATCTATCCCACTTTCCCATCAATCCTTCCTTGCTTCTCTCCTTAACCTTCTTGTTCACTTCATCATTTCCTTCCTCCTACCCACACCTCTTTAATTCCACTTTCTCACCCAGCTATATATTTGAGGATGGTTCTAGTCAACAAATATTTATCTTACTTGCCAACTTAGTTACTGTTTTAATTCTCATAAGTCATATTGTTGCCTTTGGTTTTTTTAAAATATATTTTTTGTTCATTTTTAAGAGTCACTAAGATTACATAAATTGTTACATAAAAAATATATATGCCCCACTCTCTAGACCTCCCAGTTTTCCCCACATTAACAACTTCTTTCAAGTGTGCCTTTGTTTTTTATGATGAATTTAAAATTGCAGCAGTTGACGAAATCATACCATCTACAATGACCACTGTTAGCTGGGGTTTATGTGCCCTGTGCTCTGTTGGGAGATTTTCTGTTTCTTCACATCCCCCTTCTCTATAAGAGCATCATAAAAGGGTTGGGGACCCTATCCATGCCTAGTTACAGAGGAACATGTTGTTTGATCTGTCCATCTTCCTAGGGGGTTAACTTGGTAATGATCATATTTTCAGTGTAAGGCACATCACGTACTCTGACCCAATTGAACGGACTCAAGTTTCTCTAGTTGGCCATGAAGATGGCGTTATCCTGAGAATGACCAAGATGAGAGATGGAAATTACCTGGGTCTCTGTGACACCATTTAACCAGTTCTTTGGTGAAACCAAGAGTCCACCCTGATCCAGACCTCTGATTATGGGAGACTGCATGTTTCCCTATGGTTTTCACAGTTGGCAAGGGAATTTTCTGTAGCAGAAAACTTCTGAGACTCTGTGGAACAACAGAGGATTCTAACTGCAAATCAATGGACAAAGTTTAATGAGTAAGTGAGGTCTACAGACCTTCCCCACAAATCCTACAAGTAAGAAAACCTTAAGAGAGCAAAGTAGCTTCACACATACACATACAAGTAAGTGAACATAAGTATGAAAACACTGCTTATATGTGAACACACACATGCAGGTAGATCACAAAAGCACATACTCACACATGTGCACACACATACAAACATTCATATACCTACAAAATATACCCACACTCTTTCATGCAGATGAACAAATACAAAAAATTACACTCACTATGCACACAATACACATAAAAACATTCCCTCACATGCTGTGAACTACACACACATTCACCTTGGCATACTACCCACACATATAAACACACACAAGCACTATCACAATCTCTCACAGATGCACACTAACAGACACATACACACTCAAGCTCTGGGAGATGCTAGATGGGGTTACTCTTCATGCTTTTCCCTGGATCCACACCTCTAATATCACTCACTTATTGTTTATCTCCAGTGCCACTCACATGTTTGTCTTTTCACCTCTCATATCATTATCTATACACATTTCTGTGTCATTATTGTGGGTGGCTTAAAACTCCATTTTTCTTTTTTCACTAAAGCTCTCCACAAACATAATAACTTGTAACAATAAAACATCCAGAAATAACTAATCCATAGTAACTTGTATCAGTAGAACATCTGGAAGGAGCAAATCTTAAATTACCATTTGTTAAGGGGTTTGGCTTTCCTGGGCTGCCTAGGAGTCTGGAGTACACTGTAATGATGGGGTTCTTTTACCACAAAATTGGTTTTATGATAGTATCTGAAAGATTCATTAATTTGGAATTATGTCTGTTCCAAAATGACCAACTGTGAAGTTTACCACGCAATGAGATGTGAATTTGAAGAGAGTTTGTGAATTCAAAATGAACTCAAATATACTCTAAATACACACAGACAATTTCCACCATAGACTTGACATTAATTTCCAATTTCTTTTTGTAAAAAAATTGGTGAAAACAGCAACAACAACAAACTTCTTAATCTTATCTAGCTTAAGGCCATCTTCCCTTCTTTGTGTAGCCCCCATTTACTCTCCTAATCTTAAATGATCATGTTTTGCAGTCTCCTTGCTGTATTTCTTCAAGAATGGGAACTGATAATTTGCTCTCTTTAGTACCATCTATGTATTTCCCTCTCCATGAAAGGGCCCACTGCTCTGCATCCCATCCAGACAGGGATTCTTTGCTTGGACAGCTTGGCCCACTTCATCTGTGAGGTGGTGTGGTTTGTGTAGTTGCAGAAGAACCAAGTTTTGTCTTGAGAATCCCACAGTTAGTAACATTAGGATCAAAGGCTATAACATAGTGCATGTGTGAGGAGACCTTTGACATTGTGCTGTGAACCTCTGGGGTGTTACCTGTAAGTTGAGCCTGGTAATGAGCTTGAGCATGCCATATTCTACATTTATTTTGAATCAACACACAGTGCATGTCTTATTTCCAATGTCAATGCAAATATCTATGTATTTGAACTCTACTTTTGTTAAATGTGGGAAAGATTTATAGGTCTCCTATCAGTCACCTACTTGTGCTGGTCTAAATACAAGAATATCTAAAAACTGTGTTTAAGTAGATTTATTTTTCCTTTCCAATATAAAATGGCACACAAGAAATACATTTTAGGTTGTGATAACTTAGAATTTAGATCTTCTTTGAGGCAGCACCTATTTTTAAAATAGGTAATTATAGTTTCTCTGCTAAAAATGTAAAGATTTTCTTGAGAGCTGCCTTGACATCCTTGTTTCTTAGTGTGTAGATGAGAGGGTTCAAGGTGGGGCTTACTGTGGAATAAGGAACAGCCATGACCTTGCCCGCTTCAGGGGAATAGCTGGAGCCTGGGGTCATGTAAGTGTAGATGACTGTAGTATAGTACATTGAGACTACAGTGAGGTGGGAGGAACAGGTGGAGAAGGCACGCTGTTTCCCCTCAAATGTACGAATCATCAGAATGTTAGAGATAATGAAGCCATAGGACACCGTGGTAAGCAGGAAATTCAACACGGCATAGAAGATATCAGCCATTATTTTAATGATATCATTAAAATATGTGGAGGAACAGGAGAGGAACAACACAGGGGGAATCTCACAGAAAAAGTGATGTACCACATTAGGCCCAAAGAAGGTCAGCTCTAACACCAGATAGGTGTTGACCCCAGGACCAAGTATGGTGATGCCCCACACAGCTCCCACCAGAACTTCACACACTCGGAGGCTCATCATGGAGCTATAGTGCAGGGGATGGCAGATGGCCATGTAGTGATCATAGGCAGAGCAGCAGGTCTGCTGCAACAAACCATGTTAGGAAGAACATCTGGATAAGGCAATCCAAGAAGGAGATGGTTCTCTTCTCTGCCACCAGAATCTCAAGCAGCTTTGGCAAAACACTGCATGCACAGAAAACATCAAACACAGCCAAGTTTACCAGGAAAAGGTACATGGGGATATGAAGCCCAGGGCTGAAGCTGATGGCCACCACAATGAGGGAGTTGCCACAGAGAGCCATGGTGTAGAAGAAGAGGAAGAGGATGAACAAAAGAACCTGGAGCTGTGGTGTTTCTGAGAATCCCTGCAGGATGAATTCTGTCACAACCATCTGGTTACTCATGGCCATTTAGTATCTCATCAGATCTTCAGCTGACCTACAAAAAGTGTTTTAAGTAGTGGTTAATATACTTAGGTCAAGATACCTTCAAGCAACTGGTTGTTCAATATTTAAACCCAATACATGCAGCAATCACTCACTAACAGTTTCTAATAAAAACAGCCTGCTCCCAATGCCTCTGTCAGTACTTTGAGGCTTCTTCCATCCTATCCATCCTCATTTCATGTTCCCTTCATCTTTCTTATCCATTCTTCCATTCTCCTGTCTTTACTTCCTCTCTCACACTGCCATTTTCCATTTTCCCTTCTATTATCTTGTCCTTCCTTCCTTCTAGTCTCTTTTACACTCTCATCCCTATCGACTTCTATCCGTGCAGCAATTTTGATTTTCCCAATGTGTAAACCTCACTGAGTCGTGTTCCTGCTCAGGCCATGTTTAACTTCCCCTGCTCAGGGGAGAAGACCACAGTCTAAAATAAGGCCTCAAACCATTGTCTTGTTTGCCTGTCAGTGTCCAGCCTCTCTTGTATTCTCTCCAAGGTACCATTCTGTTCTGCTTGACTGGAACACAGACTCTTTCCTTTGTCACCTTTGTGTCCCATGATCAGCTACCCCAGATTAAAGCTTATTCTTCAATGAGAAGGAACCCCATGTCTTATCCTGATATGGAGCCTGGAGTTTGGGGAGCAGGGAAGGTGGTTTGCTTAGGGGGAACTGTGGTGGATCCAGGTGACAGAGGATTCAAGTGTGCAGTAGTCAGACAGAATTTGGGGACTCATGCTGAGAGGCCTATCAGAAAACAGAACCAGACTGACACAATAGCCCCCCAGATGCACACCCAAGATTAGAGACTCCAGAGTCCTGGGAGCAGAGAAGCTAACACAGAGCCAAATTGTAGGTTAAAGTCATCACAAAGGAAAGCAAGGGATTCCTAGAGCTCAAGTTGCTGCTCTGCTCCTCCTACAGCCCAGTCCCTGAAAGAGACACCCTCCCAGGCATGGTGTACACAAGGAGCCTGGTGGAGGCACCAGCCAAGGGTGTTAAAAGCAACTCTCTTATCATGTCCCACCATCATGGCTCCCTGGTCCTTCAGAATAGTGTTCAAACTCCTCAGTACCCTGTGCATGGTCATTTAATATTTGTTCTTTACCCCTCCACCAATATCCTCTCTTTGCTATTCCCAATAGAGTTGAAATTCCCAAAGTCATAAACCAGATGATTCCATGCCAGCATTTCAGAAATGTGCCAAACTGCAGATGCATTTCAGCTTCATATCACGACATAAAATTTGCAGGGACACAGTCATAGAAAATTCAGGAATGAAACTGGCTTGTTCTGAAATCTCAGCGATCTGCAAGACTGCAGAGCCATACTTTCCAGAAATATGGACAAGTGTAGAGCAGCCAGATAGAGGTCCATGGAGTCTTTCCAAGAGGACCCAGTTGAACCTGAACCAACACCAGGTACATTGGACCTTCCCAAAAATCAACAAATTATATCTGAGGAACATTGTAACTGTTGCAGAATAATCAGAGTTATTTATTCCTAAGTGAAAGAGTCCTTCCTTCTATCCCAAGTCAGATAATGTTGACAGTTCAGATTAAAGGGAGTATGAATGACAATGCCATTGTGTGTGTACTTGTCTTTTACATCTATACAAAGGTTCCTTTATAAAGGTTTCCTACCACATTGGTGTGGATCTCATGATTCTTATTGTTTTACTTTAGACTTTCTCATCAATAGGAAAATGGGTAGGCCTTCCCCAAGCTGACAGAGGCAATCTGACCTAAGGGAAAATATCCTTGCTTGAAACATCAGGTATGCTCAGGTCACCAATATTTAAATTTTGCCAAAAAGATGTGCACATTGGAAAGATGCCGGTGAGCAGTTTCTGAAACCGGCTCTGTTGTGACCATGATGTGGCATCAGCTGGAACATTCTTAGAGCTGTTGTTAAATATTTCATTCTGGTCGTTAACCCGCCACATGGGCTCTCTGAGCCATTTCCTGTTCACAAATGAGTGTACAGACAAAAGTGAGCCGTTTCCAACTCACAGCCCTCAGCTTGGGCTGTGCTGTGAGTGAGCAGGTCAGAAGACAGAAAGCCTGACACCTGAGCCTCCAAGGGCAGCGCGTGCAGGAGTGAGTGGGTCAGGAACCCAACACCCCTAGACAGAGGAAGTCTCCACACTCTGCACTCTGCTGTTCATGAAGGACAGGCCTGACCCTGGAGTGGATGCTGGGTTGTCAGAAGCCACTTTGACACTTAAGTAAGGTGTAGTTTATTAGAATCATTTATTGCATCAAGGAGCAGAGATCTGGGGTGATTAATAATGGCTCTTCACATAATGTCGAGGGCACAACCCTGTACCACTACAGACATGATGACTAATGCACACAGACCTGGTCAAGTAGAGACCAAAGTTACTGCCATTGTGGGCTGCGTGGCTTCAGGTCACGGCAGCTGTGGACAGACAGCTGAGTAGCACCTATGTGTTAGGAAAGCATGGTTGAGCTCGGCATTCCCAGCAGGAATCCTGGAGAATCAGCTGGGAATCTGTAGAGAGTGAGAGGCAGATGGACCTTGTATTGTCTAATCCCACCCTACCTAGCCCCCACCCCACTTGGCTCCCAACCCTGCCTGGCACTAGCCATGACCAGCCCGCACCCAGCACTGAACAGACTTGGAGCCACTTCAGAACCCATGTGGTTCACAAGCTATGGGGAGCAAAGCCTTAAATCCTTCTTTCCCATTCCCTGAAATGATTTTTCTATTCACTTTGAAAATAATAAAAAGTCACTCCCCAAGGATCACAGCGCTAAAGTATAATAACTAAAGATTGTTCAAAAAGATAGAAATTCATGAGTTAATTTTTAAATGACTTTTTTCATCTTTAGACTCAGTCAAGTATGCTATTCACTATAGTACTTTTCTAAAAGTATTATCAATAACAAGTAAAAAAGGTGAGTGATCAACACTAAATGCTTAGCATTTAAGAAGTGATGAACAAACTGAAGTCCTCTTTGAAATCCTAGAACCACTTTATATGGACCTTAGCCCTCATGCCCAGGGAGCCACCACTCTGACTCAACTCAAAAGAAACAAGCAGTCTTTCTGGTACTCATCCAAGTGGGCTGACCAGGTAGGCTAGGTGTTCAGGGTCCTCAAAGGACCCAGGCTGCAGGCAACCTGCTTTATCAGAAGCAGCTCTGCTGGATATCATCACCAAGTGATTTGTGAACCCTCTGGGATGCTATCACCTAGAGATCCCCCAGGTGACCTGGCCATGTCCTCTTTGATTTTCCTTCCTTACTGGCTCTTTTCCAGTTTTAGCATATTAAAGCAAATAAACAAAAAAGCAGAACAATCTCTTTCTAGAGGTCACATTACCTTCATAGCACAATTTGCTGAAAGATTTTCCTACATGGACCTTTCTCCCCACCCCTTGTTCAGCTGTAAATCATGCATAAGAAAAACCCAAACAGCTTCAATTCATCAAATCTAAACACCTTTCAGTCTTCACCCTGTCTTTTCCTCAAGCAGGCTTCAGAACAGCAGGTATACCTACAGGAGCTCCACAGGACTAGT
>JAQZBX010089008.1:0-12686 GCA_029593785.1 Cabassous unicinctus
TAGACACACATGGATAAATAATGTTTATAGATCTGCAGGTACATAAAGTCTTCTTTTTTCCAATGCAATTTATTATTAACATCAAATTTTATGGAGTAATTAAAAATTAAATATTTAAATAAAAGAAAATGTTCAATCCTTGAGAATCTTGCATACACTAACAACAAAATTTTCCAGAATCTTGAATCTGGCACTGAGTCATTCCATATATTAAAATTTTATTACAGAAGAACCTTTGTCAAGAACAGAGATTATAACAAACACAGACATTGAGGTATATCAAAAATGTGGGAATATCCAATTTTCAGAATGCCATGAATACTTATACTAAATTGTGTAACCATTCTGAACTGCCCTTCTTCAGGATAGACAGAGCACTGTTTGGCAAAGCCAAGAAAGGGGAAAGAAGCCATGAGGCTCTGATTCAGTGCATGTTTCTCAGACACAAAATTCATGAATCATCAAATCATCCCCCGGAAGTGACTCCCACCTTCTTCTACAAACATGCTCAGAAGAAAAAGAAAGAAAATAGTGAAATCTCTCTCCACTACAAGAAACCTGTCCTTATTTGGAATTGATAACTATCCTTGTTTCTCATGTGGGAAAATGAGAACCTAGAAGATTATAATTAACTAACTCATGTGTTTATGAAGGATTCTGCAATGGTCTCATCCAACCCCCTTAATTTCTGTGCTTTTTTATATTTCTTATTGGTGGAAATTCAAGTTAAATAATTTAGCTTCTGTGTGTAGTGTTTCTTAACCCCATCCATAGATTTTACACATGTAATATATTGTGCTAATCCTTGCATTACTGTACTTCTCCATCTTTCCATGGATTTTAATCATTTCATCAGTTTTATGTACCATACTGTCTGAGTTTCTACTTTACTATTACAAATACCATACAATGTATTGGCTTAACAGAAGAGACATTGTATCATTGTTGAAGAAGTTAAAACTTTGCTTTCTCTCCAAACACTGTATGCTGGTGCTGCCTTGCCATTAATCTTTGGGGATTACTGACTTTCCTTTCACATGGTGATGCTGTCTTCTTTATTTTTTGTTAAAAGGTGTTCAGATTCTGCTCCTCCACATGGCTTTATCTTCATACAGTCTGCAGTAATATGATTAAGGCTGAATCTCATGCAGTTGGGCAACAGTTTACCTTTTGATATTTTCAAATTGTCTTGTTTACAATGGTTCCCACCAACAGGGATGGATTAATTACAGTTTTTTTTCATTCTGGCATACATTATTCAACCTGCTATAGATAATTGCAGTAAATACTCTATACTACTTTTCTTCTACCTCTAATATCAAGGCTGGTCTTGTCTTTTTTTTCTATTCATTATTCATCACATTCCCTGATGGTTTGCACAGATCATATTTTTTATTGCATGTCAGTGTGCAATAACCAGGCAGAGATTAATGATGACATTTTCCCCTAAGAGGTTGCCTATTGCCTCCCTTGGGCAGAGAAAAGGGAGGGCTTATCACATTCTTCCTCTCAGGATTTGAACTGCCCTCTGACTGGGTTACAGCTTTGAATATAGTCAAACGAATCTAGTAGCCTTTAAGGTCACTTTTATTTACTGAATTAATGCAGACATATTCCAGTAGCTAGATATTATCTCCAAAGAACCATGGAACTGCAGGATGTGTTATATTACCATTCTTGTGCAGCCCCAGTTAATATAGTGGTGTGGGGAAAATGATTCCTGAGTTTGGGAATTCTCTAGATTTTAACCCAACCACTGCATGCTCACAGTCCACCTGTCCATCTGCCTGTTTTAATACCCTAGTAGTATTTTTCTGCCTATGATTTTCAGTGTCTACACTAAGCAGATTCTTCCATGTGTGGAAATGTGTGGGGATCACTCCTCACATCATAAGGTCTCTTCCCTTTCTGGAATCTTAGTGTATGTGGTTCTTTCTATTTTTCTATCTATCTGGTCTTTATATCATGGATGATTTAATGAATCATCCATTTACTTGTCTTCCCTCTACCACCACATCCTACCTAGAATCGGAATCCACTATATTTTCCTTAAAAAATGTCACCCTCATTGTCCTCAGCCTAGAATAGCAGCCTCTTACTTATGGGACATTGTAATCTCACTCTGTCAAATGTCTCAGTAGAAAAGTCAGGTAAACTCACATCATTGTGCTTCCTCTTTTTTAAGATTGTACCTCCATAAATTATGTATACACTGGTTGCTCTCCAAAGCCTTCAAATAGGTTTTTTTTTTTACATTTTTTTTCAGGTTCTATCATTGCTTGTGGGGACTAATGAAGACTACTCAACTGTGAATAAAAGAAGAAAAAGATAAATTAAAGGCCTGACTCCACACATAGAGGAAGTAGAAAAAGAACTGTGATTAATCCCAAACCAAACCAAAGAAAATAAATAATAAAAATTAGAGCAGAAATAAATGAAATTGAGAACAAAAAATAGTAGAGAGAATCAACATAACCAAATGTTGGTTCTTCCAGATCACCAAAGTCAACAAACCTTTACCTAGAGAGACAAAGAATTAAGAGAGAAGGTACAAATAAATAAAATCAGAAATGAGAGGTGGTACATCACCATCAAATCTGCAGAAATAAGAAAGATCATAAGAGGATATTATGAAAAACTGTATGCCAACAAAATAGACAACATAGACAAAATGGACAAATTCCTAGAAGCACAAGAACAACCTACACTGACCCTAGAAGAAATAGAAGACCTCAACATACCAATCACAAATAAAGAGATTGAACAGTTATCAAATCCTCCCAGAAATGAAAGGCCTGGGACTAGATGGCTTCCCAGATGAATTCTACCAATCATTCAAAGATGATCTAATATCAATCTTCCTCAAGCTCTTCTAAGAATATTGAACAAGAAGGAATGTTACTAAATTCTTTTTATGAAGCCAACACCCAAATTAAAATCCAGATATAGATATACTTAAAAAGAAAATTACGGACCAATTTCTCTAATGAATACAGATGCAAAAATCCTCAACAAAATACTTGTTAAATGAATGTAAAAGTATATTGAAAGAATTATACACCATGATCAAGGGGGTTTTATACCAGTTAAGCAAGGGTGGTTCAATGCAAGAAAATCTATTAGTATAATATACCACATTAGTAAATTAAAGAAGAAAATATCATGTTTCTCTTGATTGATGCAGAAAAGGCATTTGACAAAATGCAACATCCTTTCTTGCTAAAAAAAAAAAAAACACTCTAAGATAGGAAAGAAGAAATATTTCTCAACATGGTAAAATACATATATGAAATACCCACAGCTTTCAGTACTTTGAATTTGTCATTATGCATTATGATTTTCTGCCTTCTCACATGACCTATAATTTATCAGAGCCATACTACTAAACTCTTATTTACTCTCCAAGTATAAATCCAGTTTTCATTCTACCAGTAAAATGTCATAAACTGCCACAATCTCACAAATCAACTTCATTGCCCACATGTAATTGTCATAGCATATCACTCAGTAGTACTTGATATTGCTTTTTTTTTTTTCCTTTTTTTTAACTCTCTTGAAATGTTTGTGGTCTAGGAGAGAATATAGTTTGTTAAAAAAAATTAAACTTTAAAAATGTTCTTTTCCAAAGTAATATTGTTTTACTTTTGCTTTTATTGTTGCAGGAAAGTAATGATACCAAATGTTTCTAATTTATTAGTCCTTTGCCTTTTCATTCACTCAGTAGAGCTCCTTTCTATTTTTTCAATGGCATACTGCAAGATTCATGAATCATTCAATAAAGCTGTGAGATCCAAAATTTCATAAAAAGTTTTTTTATCTTCTTCAGTGAAAAAAAAAAGACCAGATGCTATCAGAAAAATAATTTCAAGAAGTAGCATATGAGGGTGTGTGGCCAATGGTCCTGGTCCCTGAAGGGGTAGCTGTCAGTTGATATAAAGCACACCCAGCACTTATACATTGTAAACCATGTGCTTGGTGCTGAGTCATTATATTTCACTTATAGAAACAATTTCTCCAAAAATACATACACAACTAGTTACTCAGCATAGAAATGCTTGATCTCTATGATTTGCAAAAATTCATTTGTTCTTTATCCTTATGAAAATATAGTTATGATAACTTAAGCTACCTACATGCACAAGACCAAACTTTTTATATTAGATTTATTGTAATCCATTGTGTTTGATATGAAATGAAAGTCAATTAAATGCAAATGCAACAATTTTATGAGGTCAGATTAAAAATAATTAATCTGGGAACATCAATTGTTTAAAGTCAACTTCAGATTTCATAATGCATAAAGTAAATTTCTTCCTTTAGAAGTATAATATATTTCAGGATGATTATTATTTTTAGTAATTGTTCTGTAGCACAGACTCAGTAGGGACAGTACAAAGAAGATGTTAAAAATTTTAAAGATAAGGGTAATGAAAAATTTTGTGGGAAAAAAAAATGTGTGGTATTGTCCAATAATTTATCAATTAAATAAATACTTGCTGAGTTTCTATGCTAAGCCACACTCTAAGTTAGGCACTGAAGATATATCCACTACCCTCATCATAATACATTTTACTGAAGAAAATTTACATATAAAAATACATACAAAATTTTGTGTTAAATTACAACTAAAATTAGGGCTATGATAGAGAGACAAATGTTTTTTGAAGAGAATCTAATAGAAGAAATTGAACTAGTCTGGAATAATCCTAGGCAAAGGAAGCCTCATGGATAAATAGATCAGGGCAGGAAAATATAGCACTAGATTAGGAATAAAGAAATAGTCTTAATTCCATATGGATTGCATATCCAGAAGTTTAAAAATCTGCAAGTCTTACTGGTAGTAAGCTCAAATTTCTTGTTTATTGTTTGACCTCTTCAAAAATTTCTGATGATTTAGATATTTAATGATATTCCATCAAGCTACTTTTGCCTCATGAAAATAATTGATCAAAGCTATCTTTTCCACTGAGAATTTCTTGCCAACTGTCTTTACTCTCTGCCTTTGTCTTTCATGACAAATATCACTATAGTTCCTACTCCCAGATTAGACTTTCATCCTGTCTCACCATTTGCTAATTTTTGTTTTGTATTGCTTCCATCTCTATCTTCACTTAAGTCCTCCAACCTCTTTTGAGACTTCCTACTTATCTTCCTTTAAATTAAAGCTTAGATATTACCTTACCAAAAATGTCTTGAAACATTGCTCCATACAAATGCATTCAATCTTGGCATCCCTCTGAGCTTGCTGCCTTACTCTATACTCTGAGAAGTTTGTTTTTGTATCATTATGAGGGCATATACAGAAGAATTATAAAGTTAAATTAAAATGTACTTATCTCTTCTTATTGGAACATAAGAAAAGTTACATAAAATAGGTCTAGAAAGAAAACACCTTGTTCAATATCTTATATCATTTAATTTGAGAATTGATTATGCATCTCACCCAAAGACATAGCATTGAGATACCCCCTGGAAACATCATTTTGAGAGTCCCAATACTTCATTTGCCAACCTCCATCTCCAAACATAAGAAATTCTTATTTTCATATTGCTTTCACTGGAACCAGCCTAACTCCCTCTGCTTTCAATGTGAATTACAATTTAAATTGCTACCCTACATGCCTGAAGGTGATTCAGAAGGGAATAAAAGAAGGAATCATTGTGATATAGATAAGCTTGGTGATATCTGTCAAACAAAAAGATCATTCTGTAAATATAATTGACTCCTTTTGGTGATGCATCCAGTTGAACAGCTGAATAAAAAGTAATTGTGGAGACACAGAGATTTAAAATTTAAAATAACACTGAAAAGCATCGTGTGATGATTTTGCCTTTTTAAAACTATGTTTAATTGCAATTACAAATGCAAATAATAGGCCTATACTCTTGACATATAGAAGGTTTACTCATCCTTTACTTTAGCACATTTCTAATTATTATATTTCTAAGAATTTTGTCTTGGTAAGAATGCTTTCTATTCCAAGTGACAAGAAAAGCAAATCAAATTGGATTTAGCAAAAATTTAAAATATACTAATTAACTTATTTAACTAAAGTTTTCACAGTTTCATTCATGAAAGGAGCTATGTGCTTAAATGTGTCTATCTCCACTCTGATATACTTACCTATGCACTGGCTACATTCTCAAAAATGTTCTCTTCATAAGGTGTCCCTACCAGTTCATAGGTTATATTCTTTCTGGTTAAATTCCAGTAAAAAAGCAAATGTCTTTCTTCCTAAGCTCCAGAAAAAGTCCTAGGATTACTTTGGTTGGGTCATATGCCTGATCCTTAACTATTCACTGCAGCTAGAAAGAAACAATGCTCTGATTTGCCAAGTCTAACATATTACAGAGCCTTTAAGCCTTGCATAAACTCAACTCCTGCAATGGTGGAAATTTAGCTTATTCATTTTATATTTATTACAGGCATCAATTCAAGGAATATTCTCACCTATATTTTTGCATTCTTTACTCATATGTTTAATAGAAAAAAATCTGGTATTGCTATGTCAAAGTTTATACATACTTGAAAGCTTTTTAAAAAATGTACAAAATGGTCTCTCATCAAAGTGATACTAATGCATATTTCAATAAGTAGTGTATATTATTATCAGAGCTGGTATTATCATATTTTGCTGATCTTTGCCACTTGGAAAAACAACCGTTTGTTTATTCTTGATTATCAATGAAGTAAAATATAATTTATACATCCCTTCATCATTTGCTTATCTGCCTTTTTTAACTGCTTGTTTTTATATTTTCCAATTATATATACTAGATTGTTTCTTATTTTTATTTCTTCATAAGAACCCTATATATATATATATATATTCACTCAATTGTTTAAAAAAATTGAACTTTATGACAGGAATAATGGCATAGGAATTCAGAATACAACAGCAAATAAACAGATGAAAATCCCTAGCCTAATATATATTTTTAGATTAATATAAATATTTTGAAATTTTCATCCTAAAGCAAGTTGAAAGAATTGCATAATAACACCAATATAATGTTCTCTTATTTTCACAAATTGTTAGATTTTGCAACATTTACCATTTTCTCTCTTTACTTACCTACATGCAACAAAATGCACTCACATAAAGGCTTATAAGACTGCACAGGCATTTTTGTTGAACCATTTGAAAGGAAGTTGAGTTGTAGATATTGATAATTTACCCCTAAATACTTCACAAAATATCACTAAGTGTAGAAAAATAATCATACCAATAAATTTAACTTGGATGATAGTATCTATAAAAAGTCTATATTTAATTTTTTTCCAATTGTCTCCAAATTATGAAAAAACAGCTACCATCTGCAAAGTTGTGGAAGGAAAATGGGAAGTACTAAAGTATACATTAGGTCTTAAATTTTCCTTCAAAGATAAGTTTCACATTTGCTCATATTTGCCTGGCTAAAGTAAGTCCACCAAGTGTATAATCTTTTGTTCCTAAAAGGAGAACTGTAAATATTTGGAAGACAGCCTGAATGACTGTCCAAACTAGAAAATTAGAATAGCTGCTTATCTTATGTCCCTGCCTATACCCTATATCCCTTTGGTCTATCTCATGTTCTGTTGCAAAAGTGGATTTAGTAAAATAACCATGTCTCTCATGATTAAGCCTTTTAATAATTCCTCATTGCCTAATGTTTTAAGGTAAGCATATATAACATGCACAACCATTCATGCTGAATAGTGGAGGTAAAGGCATATTCAACTTGGCTTCATGGCAGTCTGAAAAGAAGTAATTTTATATTCCTTTAGTGAAAATAACATCTAATTTTTATAAGCCTATTGTAGTCAAATAGAGAAAACCTTGATGATACAAATAATTCCAGTCTTGTCACTTAGTCTTATTTGTGGCTGTTTCTTTTGAGTTCATCATTATTTTATTTCATCTTTCCCATCTAATAATAACAATAAAAATCAGATACAATTCAAGGAAGATAACTATCACTCTTCAATTATTTTTTTTTTAAAGAACTAAAAGATACAAGGATCAATAGAAAGAAACATAAAGACTCACAGATGATATGATGGTCTACAAAATATTAGAAATTAATAGAGTAGATATAAGTTAAGTAAAGAGGTTGGCTATAAGATCAATATACAAAAATCATCTGCATTCCCATATTTAGCTGGAAAGAGAAAATACAGTTTCAAAATATCATTTATTTTGTCCAAAGATGATCTGCACCTTTAATAAGAATATTATAAAACTATGCCAAAAGATATTAAATGAAAAATCTATACCTCATTTATGGAAAAAGAAAACAATTCAATATCATAAGTACGTCAGTTCTTTTCAAATTTGTTTATAGGTTCAATGTAATCCAAATCAATTTCCAAACAGTGTCATTTATGAAATATGACAAATAATTCTAAAATTTTATGGAATCTCAAAATGCAAAAAATATCCAAGAATGAGAACTTCCTTTCCCAAACACCATTGTTTAATATTATGTTTAAGTAACTCAGATAGTTGTCTATTTGTCATTCCAGGTATAGACAAATAGACAAAGTGAACAGAATATTTAAGCTATAAAAAGATCCCACAAATATAGGAACTGGATAAATGATGAAGCTGGCACTGCATACGAGTAGGAAAGGAAAAAATTTATACAATAATTCTTGCAAGGGAAATTGGTCATCCTTATGAAAACAAATGAAATTATGTATCTTTCTCACACCATGAACAAAAATCAACTTCAGGTGAATTAAAGTCATAAATGTTGAAGTTAAATTCAAAACCCTTTGAATTTATTTTGAAAATTTACCAACAATCCAAAGATACAGACAATTAAAAATTTTAAGTGATAAATTAAACTTGTGCTGCTCAAAGTGTAGTCTACCAACAGCATAAATTGCTTTCAGTAGCACTGAATTAAACCAGTTTAATATTAATCAAAGGTTGTTGTTAATAAAATTAACAAATCAAGGGAGATTTGTAATACATATAATCCAAAAATAAATACTTACAATATAAATTAAAATATCTATAAATAATCATAAAGAATAGAAGCAACCAAGCAGAAAAATGAAAGAACAGACAATTCACAGAAGGAGAGAAACAACAAAAATAAACACAATACACACAAGAAATGATGCTTTATCTCATTACTAATAAGAGAAATACATATTAAAGCCATAATTAATACAGAAAAAAATAAACACAGTTAATTCCAAAATTCAGACAATACCATGTGTTAGTGAGGATGAAAGACAGTGTGTACTCCTTTTCCTTAGTGTAAATAAATTGGGACAATGGCTTTAGATAAAAAAACAAACTATAATATCTAGTAGAGTTAGAAGATCCTAAGTTCTACACCAGAGTACCTTTGCAATTCAAAGTGTGGTTCACAGACCAGATGCATTGGCTTCCCCTGTTATGCTCAGAAATGTAAAATAGCACATTGAGATTCAAACCCATCTAATCAAAATCAACATTTTAACAAGATCTCCAGGTGGTTTGTACTGCACAGTAGTTTCAGGACCTGCATTGCTCTGGAGAAACTCTTGCATATACTTCACAGAAGAATTGTCTGTTATACCAACTAGCTGCAAAAAACCTCAATAACTTTCAGAAGTAAATGAATAAATAATTTGTGGCATATTCACTTAGAATACACCAGCAGTGAAAGCACTTTTCAGAAAAATGTAAAACTCACATGTATCAACATGAATAAATGTCAAAAAATATTTCCAGAAGAAAAGAGAAAATTTTGGAAGAATAAGTGCAGCATTCTGCCTTTTAAATAAAATCCAAAATTATAGAAAATTAATAACACATTTTTATAGATATATACACGTGTAGAAAAACTATAATGCGAAAGAAAAAATAACAAGCTGAATTGATAAGAATGACCTGGTTAGGGGGCAGAGAGAAAGGATTGGGAAGAGCAGACAGAGGACTTCAAAAGTATTATTAATACTTTAAGTGTTTGAATCAGTATATGGATATTTGATTTCTTATTTTTTTTATATCTTAGATATAGGTTCTACATTTTCTTTCATATACATGAAATATCACACAACAAAACCCACTTTAGCTCAATAACATCTGATAGGAGGTTGGAAGTGGGTTTGGTCATAACAGTAGTGGCACAAGTCAGCATCCATCAGCAAGGGAAATCTACTTAAGAAAGTAAATGAAAATTAAATATGTATTCAATTTAAACTCAGAATAAATAAATGCCAAAATCAAGAATAATACACCCATCAACTTATGGTGACTTGATATTTATCCAGCTTTCTTTTCAGAAGGTATACACTGTAAAAGCCAACATGTCAAATTTCCTCTCTACCCATCTCCTACTCTATCATTTCCAAATTTCCCTATTCTCTTCTCACAGGGATTGACTCTTTTGGCCATGTACATCATTTCTTAAACCCCGCCTTTCCCTGATCACTATTGATTAAGATGTATTTACCAGGCAAAAATGAGCCAGATTCTCTCTCCTTTGATTTGGATTTAAGGCAGAACACTGCCCATCAGTGGGTCAAAGGTGCTACAATTCAGAGAAATAAAAGGAGGGTAAGTCATCTTCTTCCATAGAACATTGGAAAGCAGTATAATACAGTCTTTAGCTTAAGAAAGAATAAAGACAGAATCAGATGAATGACCCCATAAACTCTTAGGTGAGAGACAGATCTATAGGAAAAAGCTAGGTGGGATCATGACAGTGGGAATAGTGGGAATAGAGAAATTGGTCTTCCATATGACTGTGGAAGAATGTCAGTACTCTGTCTCTGTTCTTCGCTGGAGGGAGTCTTCAAGTTAATTTCTAGGGCAATTTTTGTGCCACTTCTTGAATTATTACTTAAATATTTTCTCACCAATTTTTCTCTACTTTACTGTTTTCTTCATTTCTAATATCAATTCTGAGAATCAAACAGGGCCGAAAATAGACTCATCAAGTTCTGAATTATATATTCTCTCTTGGCACATAGCTCTTGAAATAATCCTGGAGTTGGCATTCATATACTAATGCTATCTTTTGTTTTCTTTTATATTGATAGATTTTTTTTACAATAGCTTCTAAAGAGGCCTCTATCCATACAGAACAAAGACAACTGATTAAATAATAGAAAACCTAGACAGACAATGGGATTATGTAATCTACACACACTCAAATGAATAATACTTTTAGCTGGGCTTCTGCAATGGTTTTATGGATATTAAAGGAAGTACTTCACCTGCTACCTCCTTTATAGCAGATGTGCCTTTGCACACGGCAAAACTTTCTCACTTATTCCATCATTAATATCTTCAGTGTTCAGGTGCAGGATTTGCCAGTATAATGGAAAGTTATTGCACTTCTGTGATGAGAATCCAATCTCTTGCCCATAGTGAGAAACTTTAAGAATTTCCATCCCCTTATATGCCCTCTTTGTATTGTCAAATCATATTGGATCTCAGCTAATGACCAAAAGTTCAATTCACATGACTATGCCAAGAGGAAATTATGGGCTCTTCTGAATAGGAAGATCAGAGTGGTAGAGCTCACTTAGGGTGTAGCTTGATGTTACAAGGACACTATCTCCACCTAGTTCTTCTCTTTTCTGCATGCTAGCTTTGTTCTTAGACAGCTCTTCTCCTGTGTTTCTTTGATGACTGCATTAAATCCAGATTTTATCTCATCTCAACTAGAAGTTGGGTGGGAATGAATGAGGGCCGCTTTCCTAGGATTTCCAACAAGGTCTTATTGCATCAGTGGTCCTGAATAGTTCATGGGCCCGCCTCTGATCCAATCACTGTTTTTTGCAATATATAAGATGATGGTTGGCTAAAGCCAAGGCCATATGGCACCCTCTTAAGGGAGAAATGGAGTCCACTCCACTGGAAACATTTTGAAAAAGAACTAGGTTGTAGTGGGTAGCTAAGAGGAGAATTGGGATATAAATTAATAGAAAATGGAAGAATGGATACCAGGTATCCAAATTAATACATGTCATCTACCCTGGAAAACTAGAACAAGTTGTGTCCATTTATATCAGCAGACCGTAGATGAACAACTGAAACATACATTTTAATAGTTTGTAATAATTTAGTTTTTTTCTCCAGATCATATTTATATGATTATATTATGGAATTTTGGTAATTACTCAGTACTTAATTTAGTTTGTATTTATATTTACCACCTCTAGTCATGATTTCTACTAATGATATCACAATTAATTAAGCAACCACAGAGAAAATTTTCACACTACAAACTGAAGATTATAACTACATGTGAAAAGTGAAGAGCAGGACCAAGGAGAAAGAGAAGAAAAAAAATTCTGACCTCATGTAAATGACTGAAAAAATTTTTAAGTGATTTGTGATTTATTGTTTCCATTGTTTTTAATTAAATATACATGAACATACATATAAATACTTTTCTTCATTTCCCCCCTAAAGTGTGCAATTTAGTCTTATTTAAAGATAATTCATAAATATTGAATTGCCACAAACTTCATTTGCACTCTTAGTATTTGAATCCAAAGTAATAGCTAAATATGCAATCACTTTATATTAATGTAATTGTATTAGAAAAAGTATAGGATTGGTATAATTAAAAATACATTTATAGGTCATGTAATCCATAAGAAATAACTACTGTATAAATATGGTATGTGCATTCAAAGGCTAAGGATATAATCCAAAAATCAATTAGAATTCTACTGGAAGTGGTGAGGAAAA
>JAQZBX010089009.1:0-12684 GCA_029593785.1 Cabassous unicinctus
ACAAAACAGCAAAAACAGGGGTGGGTAAAAATGGATAAAAGTAAATATGTAAATAAATAAATAAATCCTTAGAAAATAGTACAGGGGAGTAAAATACGGACTATAGTTATTAGTAAAACTTTCACGATGCTCTTTCATAATTGGTTATCAAATGTTTCACAACAATGCAAAGTATTTGTGGTGGGGTGATGTGTTGGAGCCCTGTATGATCTTATGCATGTTTGTTTTGTAAGTTCACAATATTTACTGAACACCTATTGTTAATGTGTTTCATTTGTGAATGATATACTTCAATAAATTGTTTTAAAAAATAAAAATAAAATTTAAAAAATGATGGAAATGACTGCAGACCTCTGCCTCCTCCTCACTCCACACCCCCCCTTACCCAATGAAGATGGAAGTTAAACTGCACCCACCTGGATATACACCAAAGAATCCTAGTCAATATTTATTCCTTGCTTCCATTGTATCTACAATGATTATGCCACTCCCACTATCTCCAAATGGAGAGAGTTTAAAGGTTTTCATTAGTGATTTCTCTTCAATGCCATTCCTACATTTCCTGATGTGTCTGTGGGTGACTATTGATCTTGCTGCTTTATATCTGACTACCCTATGCTATGGTCATCGTCCTTAGTTTCCCTTAGGTATTTCAAATATACTTTAAAGAATTGTGTAAAATATGCCCTGTGTGCCCATAGAAAAGTGGCCTATAGGGGGTGTATATTGGTCGGTAGGCCCTCTTCCCTGGGTGGAGGGCTGGGTGCACTTGGAAAAGAGCTTGCAGGAACACCAGGGCTCCAATGGAACACAGACTCCTGGTCTCAGGCCTGTCTGTCTCTCCAGCTCTGGCTGCAGTGGTCTCAAGTGGTGGGCTGGTGAGTTTGAGGATCTGAAAAAGGCTGGAGGCTGGGAGTAGGGTGGAGGGGTGGGTATGCAGCTAAGCTTTCATTCTGGAATCGGGTCTATGACAGCCAATTTTTAGTAGGTTGAAGGCTTCTTTTTAAAATATCAAGTTCATGTCCCAATAAAATCTATTTTAGGATGAGCATATGAATAGATGTTATTACTTCCACATTTTTCATTTTACTATCCTCCTGGCCACCGAAAAGTATTTAAAAGTGAGTTGCTTTTTCTTTCTATATCCTTTACCTTGTCGTTTACACTCTTGAGGATGATGAACCAATGTTGTCTAGTTTTTCTCTTAGCTCATTTTTTGGATCTGTTTGTGTGTGTTCATGTTTAGCAGCTTTGTTTGGATTATGGTATTATGGAAGAAATATGGATTTCTTATTACTGTTGTAAAATGCAACACACAAAGTATATCCTCTCAACTGAAGGCCTTTATAAAGAATAAATTCTTCATTTGGCCTTTTGTTAGGAGGTTCAGGTTTGTGACCATGAAACTAGGCTACATGTTCATGGAAACATAAAAGGTAAAACGATAAATTTCTTGTAGTGTTACACTTTCAGACTTATTATGCCAGTTAGTATACTGAGAGAGGTATTTTATGGTAGAGCAAGATATTTGAATATTTTTAAGTCCTTATGGAATTTAATTCTATACAAATTATTTAGAAAACCTGTTGTGCAGATGTGGTTGTAAAACCAAGAGAATTTGTATTCACATCAATGTTTAGTTGCATTTTCAGCTTCAGCATGATGGGAATAGATAGGGGAGGCAACTGGTGGTAGAAACCAGTGAGATAAAACCCTCCACAGGTTATGCATGGCAGCTGATATTTTGTGGGAGTGGGAGTATGGAGAATTGTATAAGAGGTGAAGGTCTTTGGCTTCACACTGGCAGCTTGGAAAGCACACCGTCTAAAAGTACCTTAGATGGGGAGGGTTATAAGATTGTATTCAGAAAACAAGGGTCTCTCAGGTATCTCTGGATTTTAATTTCTCTTAATCCTTTCATAATTGTCTTTAGAGCAACATGGAACCTATTAAGTGACTTCTGTGTATGGTTACCTTGACCAGAACCCTATCCCAGCCAGCCTCAAGCTTTTGAATGTTTTTTTTTTTTGAACATCTAGTTTGAATACATAGTTTCTTAGGATTCAGATTCCTCATACATCATAGTTTATGAAATTATCCCACAGTGGTAAGCTTACCAAAGTGAAGCAAACACAATCATTGAAATGAGTACCATCCTCTGCCTCCACCTGCCTCCACACTCCCATAAAGGTATTAGTTCAACTTCCCCAAACCACACATAAACCAAAGAAATGCTAATCAATGTGCACCTTAAAGGTTTTCATTTGTGACTTCTCTTCAGTGCCCTTCCTACATTTGCTGATATGTCTGTGTGTGACTATTGACATTGCTGCTCTAAATTGACTACCCTATGCTAGGTCATTGGCCTTAGTTACCCTTTGATGTTTAAAATGTACTTAACAGGAATGTGCTAAGATATGAAGAAAAAGAAAATGGACCTGCTGTGGTCAAAGCAAGTTGGTTCCAAAACTTAACTGGGTGGTTACAATTTTCTTTTAAATATGTAGTAATTTATCTATTTTTACTGCACAGCTCTGGGTCTGTAATTCCAAACATGCATGTCTGCTGTGTATATTTTGCTGTTGTTGTTTTTTTTTTTTGATCATTTAATGTACATTGCCAGGAAAATAACAAAAAAAATTTTTAAAAATTCATTAAAAATCCCAAACTGGTAATCTTGGAGAAGACAGGGTAAAAGGCAGAGGCACTCACATACACTGCTGGAGGGATTTTAAAATGGTGGAGACTAATGTGGATGATATTTTGTGGCTTCTTCAGGATACTTCATATCCTGTTACATCCAAGGTCACAAAGCATGATTTACAAACACAGCTGATGTAAAGCGGGATGGTTCCTAAAGAGGAAGTATCAACCTGGTTGGGTCCAGGAGACCTGACTTGACCTGGGGCATAGCCGTTGGCCATACATGCTCCTGTACCACCCACCCCTGAGGCCTCAGCCACTCCCCACACCTGGTATCACCTTGTTTGCTTTCTGATATCTGTCCTGTCCTCAAAAGTGATCCTGTCCTGTTTCACATGCCAGGACTGCTGGATCCTGAGGATCCTAATAGAAATGTAGCCCGCCAATGAAAGAACCATTTTCATTGGCCAGTATCCATGTTAGGAAGTCATGGAGATTTGCATTTTCTCTTGAAGAAGATAAGAGGTAAATGATTTGTTTCATTTTACATTTTATTTGGAGCCGTTCAAAAGGAATAGAAAGCCATATGACAAAGCTATCATGACTATCCACCTGCTAATTTTGTTTAGCTCATCTGGCCACTTCCTCACCAATCAGAGCTGCTAGGTGAATAGATAGAAAGAGAAAAAAGAGCTTTCTCAATTGCCTATTTCTGCCACAGGATGCATTTGTAGAGAAGACAAGGACAGCATGTAAATCGAGGTACGTATTTTCATTATTAACCTGTTTCCTTTGGTCATCCTGCCACATAACTTGCTGGCTGACTAATGCAGAAATGTACACAAGATAAAAATAATAAGAAGAATGAAAAAAAGAATCTTTCTAATTGGACGCTTGATGGCCAATGGCACTTTTGCAGACCAATGCTGCTCCCTACACTCAGCGCACAAAATAAAATGTTGTGTTGGAAAGCAGCCTCACCTCCAGTGTCCATGAAACCCTCCACTTGGGGTACGGTAATGAATTTGACTGCCAGAGACGGAGCAAACACTGTTTCCCAAAAAAACTGCAAGAGCCAAGAAACAAACAGAAACTTGCCAAGCCGAGAGCCAGGCTTTCCAAGTTACTGGATCTGAAAGGTGCCCAAAGAGTTCTGAGATACTTCCTGCAAGAAACCCAGCTTGGCCAAGAAGTTTCTCACCCCAGGTGAATAGGAGATGGCCCTGGAGCCTTTGACCAGTGTCTCTGCTCTGTATGAACACTAACAGCTGCAATGCCAAGTTTGATAGAGAAGCTTTCCACTGGACCAGCAATCCAGGTGCTTCGGACTAGGCTCCTGACAATCCTTCATGCTCAGAGCTTGGTGGAGGATGATGTGGAAGGCAAAACGAATGAGGGGATATTAAAATCTCATTTGACTGCATTTAATGAATGCTTAACTTGGAAAATGTAGAGCTCTGGGAGAAGAAGATCAAATGTGCTTGATACAGACTTCCACACCATGCTGACACCTATGAAGGATAATTTTATAGAAATCTGTGGGATTACACTTGTCCCTTTGATTTTTATTTTGTGGAGGGCTTTCTATTTTATAAATACACCATTTTCTTATTAATGAACATTGAGATGCCATAGTTTTTGTGTTTTCTTAAGTTTGCAATTAAAATGTGCATGTCAGAATACTTTGGTGAAAGCAACTGAGTGCTCCATTTTGAAAGAAAGAGGAGAAGAATAATTAAGTATATAAATACATATGAGAAAGCAGAAGGAGACATATTTAAAAGCGAGTAGCCCCCCCCCCAATGAGGCCTCACCCACCCCAGGGGCAACCAAGACGAGAGAGACAGCCCTGTGTACCCATAGAACAGTGGCCCTTAGTGGGCGGGAGGCAGCCAGGAACAGATGCGGATCTTGGTCAGTAGGCTCTCTTCCCTGGTTGATGGGTTACACGTACTTGGAGAAGAGCTTCCTGAAACCCCTGGGCTCATGGAAACACAGACTCCGGGCCTAAGGCCTACATGTCTCTCCAGCTCTGGCTGGTTTCAGTTGGTGGATTGGTGGGGTTGGACATCTCAAAAAGGCCCAAGGCTGGGGGTGGGGTAGAGGGCAGGGGATGCTTTTGTTTTCCTGTCCATATCTTCTTCTGGAAACACAGCTACGCTTTCCTTCTGGAATCAGATCTAATTAGGCAGATTTTTTGGTTGGTTGAAGTGATAAGGGAAGTGCTGGGACCCTAACCCCACTCAACAGAAACCCACAGCTTTAGGAAAATAAACTCCCCTAGGTGCCTTTCTCCCCTCCTCACCTTTTCTCCATGGAATCCACATCATTAGGAAGATAAGCACTCCCTGCCTGCTTTTTTGAACTGAAATTTACAATTTTAAACAGATAATAGCTCTTTTCCTCCTTAAAAGCCCTGTGCTTTAGGAAGTTAAGCTAACCTGTTCTTCTTGGTTTTGTAACCTTGCCTGCCCACTTGCTTAGGAATTTGCCCGCTTAGAGTTCCACTTAGAGTTCCTATATAAACTTATGAAAATCAAGACATGGGGCTCAGATTTTTATGGAGACTTGACTCTCCTCTGAGCCCACTGGTAAGAAAACTTGTTCATCAGCCTCCTCCGAGTGCCACTTGGTTTTTCTTCATTCCAACTGCCACAACATTTGGTTCCCTGACATGAAAAACCCAATCGAGCAGGCCCTTTGTGCCTTCGGCTTGGATCTGATGGATGTGGCCAACGGCGATCTCTAAGCAAACTAAGTGGGGACCACCTGTCCTCTTGATGGGACCTCCTTCTGAGGCGGTTCACACAGGCCATGTCCCTACGCCCTGGCCTGACTCAGTGGGGAGGCCAACTGAACAGTGCCAGAAGACTCTGGAAAGGTAAGGCCCCAGGTGCCAAATCCTCAGTCAGGCCCATCTCTGGATGGAAGAGGAGACTGATCACCTCCTGAAATCTTGACTACCAAGATTCCAGAATAGGGCAATCCCTGTGGGAGGGACTGCATAACCTCTGACTGACTGTGAGAATGAGTGAGGACGGCAGAAGCTTGCATCTGCCATACCAGTCTGTGACTCAACTGTGTATGCTACAGAGCCTGCATGGGCCCTAACCTGTTTTCCGTAGGTACATCATTCGGCATAACGGCTCACCCGAACTTTACCCGGGTGCCTTAGCAAAGACAAGCCAAAGTTCTCATGAAAGACACGGACAGGTGGGCATCTGAGTGGCCTTGGAAGAGGCGACCCCTTCCCTTGTCCGTCTTGTGCCACCAATGCAGGGTATGGGCGCATCACAGTCAAAACCTACTGTCTTAAACTTCATGCTCAAGAATATCAAGAAGGGTTTTTCCGGAGATTATGGCATCTGGATGAACCCAGGCACCCTCCAAACCTTATGTGAAGTAGAGTGGCCTACTTTTAATGTTGACTGGCCCTTGGAAGGGACCCTGCATATAGCCAGGGTCCATGCAGTGTGGCTGGTGGTCACAGGAATTCCTGGTCATCCAGATCAGTTTCCCTACATTGACTCTTGGTTAGAGATAGCCCAGATTCTGGCCCCTAGGTTTCGACTGTATCTTGAAAAAAAGGGACAGAGAAGAGCCTTGGTTGCACAGGGAATGGGGCTCCAGAAGCCAGTCATTCACCAAGGGTCCTCAGAGGAGGACCCACCATCCCACCACCACCACCATTCTGGCTGCTCTAGCTTCTCCCCCTAGCCCGGGAGTGCAGGCAGATCTCCCAGAAACAACCCCACCTTCAGTCTTTCCTCCTAGCCTGGGAGTGTAGGCAGATCTCCCATAAACATTTCCACCTTTGGTCTCTCTGGGAACACCAACCCCTTCTGGGGAAAGCCCCAGAACCCCACTTGCAGGGAGGCTCTAGTTGGTGCAACCTGCGTTACAGGTGCCCCTCCATGAAACACAGGGTCTGGCCCAGATCAGCGAGAATGGGACCATCCAACCGAGGATACCTGTATTATACTACCAGCCCTTCACAACTACAGACCTCTTAAGCTGGAAGCACCACACCCCCTCCTACTCAAAAAAACCCCAGGCCCTTATGGATTCATGGAATCCATTTTCCAAACCCATCGTCCTATTTGGGATGATTGCCGCTAACTCCTCCTGACTTTGCTTAATATGGAGGAGAGATGAAGAATTCTGATGAAAGCCCGAAAGTGGCTGCAGAAGCAGGCCCCTACTGGTGTCTTAAACCTGGAAGACTGGGCACGAAAAGTGGCACCAGGAGTCCAGCTGAACTGGGACTTCAACAGTGAACAGGGATGGGCTGCACTCGAGCAATATCGGGAAGCACTCCTCCAAGGGGTCTAAGAAGGGCCAAAATGACCCACAAACATGACAAAGACAATTTTAGTTACTCAAAAACCCAACGAATCTCAGGGAGATTTCTATGAACTGCTTTGCGAGGCCTACAGAATCTACACCCCTTTTTACCCAGAAGCTCTGGAAAACCAGAGGATAGTGAATGCTGCCTTTGTTGCACAGTCAGCAATGGACATTAATAGAAAGCTCCAAAAATTAGAAGGGTTGGCAGGGATGAACATCTCTCAACTCCCAGGAGTTTCCAACAAAGTATTCATGAATCGAGATGAAGCTGGAGAATGAGAAACCAAGAAGCAAATAAAACATCAAGTCTCCCTACTGGCAGCAGCCTTGGGAAATCCTGACCCCAGCGGATGAGAAGGGCCACCACAAAAAAGGGGGACAAGCACCAGAAGGGTGCCTCTGGCCAGAGACCATTGTGCCTACTGCAAAGAAAGTGGACACTGGAAAAATGAGTGCCCCCAAAAGACTCAGGCACATAGAGGGAACATCCCAAAAGGGAAATACCGACCTGAGACCCAAGATCATCTGATTGGGCTGACAGGGCTCAACCCTGAATAAGGGCAACCAGTCTTACTGGAATTTGGCCGCCACAAGCCCATGGTCAAACTCCAAGTCAGGAGCCAGTCAATGACTTTCATGGTGGACACTGCCACTGAATATTCTTTCATCACAACCCCCATTTCCCCCTTTAGTGGAAAAACCATTAATACCATAGGAGCGACTGGGTACCAGTTAAGCCAACAGCCTTTTTGCCAGTCAAGAACTTGCCAGTTTGGTGGCCAAGAAGTGACTCATGAATTTCTGTACCTGCCTGAGTGTCCAGTTCCACTGCTTGGTAGGGACCTCTTAACCAAACTTGGAGCCCAGATTACCTTCAAACCTGAAGGTTCAGCAAGCTTAAGCCTCAGAACTGGCCTCACTCTCCTCCTCACTGTACCCTGAAGTGAAGAATGGAGACGTCATGCAGAAGAAAGTTCAGATCAGAATCCAGAAAAACTACTGGAACTTTTCCCCCAGGTTTGGGCAGAAAAAATCCCACCGGGAATGGCACGGAACCATGCATACATCATCATCGACCTGAAGCCTGGAGCAGTCCCAGTCCAGCAGAGGCAGTATCCAACCCCTGTGAAGTGCAATTGGGTATAGTTGAAAACATAGATCACCTGAGGAAAGAAAGAATTCTAAACGAGTGCCAGTCACCCTGTAACACCCCACTATTACCAGTAAAAAAAACAAAACAGATGGGACCGGATATTTACCAATGCAAGACTTATGAGCCATTCATAATGCCACTCTCACCTTGCATCAGGTTGTTCCCAACTTGTACAATTTGCTAGGACAGCTGCCACTTGAAGCTGCCTGGTTCATTTGCCTGGACCTGAAAGATGCCTTCTTCTGCCTGCAGCTGGCCCCCCCTAACAAGCCTCTGTTTGCGTTTGAATGGGAAGACCCCAGAATCCAGAAGAAAACTCAGCTAACCTAGACCCGGATACCACAAGGCTTCAAAAACACCCCTACCCTTTTGGGGGAAGCCTTGGCAGCAGATTTGGCCACCTACCCCCAGGAAGACTGCAGATGTGACCTCTTGCAATATGTAGATGACCTCCTACTTGCCAGTGAAATGGAAAAGGACTACTGGAGAGGGGCCCAGACTCTCCTACAACTTCTAACACAGACTGGGTACAAAGTGCCTTGGAGAAAGGCCCAGATCTGTAAACAGCAGGTCAAGTACCTGGGGTTCAGCATCACACAAGGGCACTGGATCCTCGAACCCAAATGAAAGAAAGTGATCTGCACCATCCTTACCCCCACCACAAAAAGAAAGCTTACTGAGTTCCTCAGGGCTGCAGGTTTCTGCCACATCTGGATACCTGGGTTTGCAGCCATGGCCAAACCCCTTTATGAAGTTTTGGTGGGTCCAGAAAAAGAACCACTTGCCTGGGGAGAAGCTCAACAGGGGGCCTTTTAAAACATCAAAAGAGAACTCGGCCAAGCCTCTGCCTTGGGGCTCCCATATATAACTCAAAACTTTAACCTATTCATGCATGAAAAAAACAAATTAGCATTGGGGGTGCTCACACAAACATTCAGCCCCTGGAAAAGACCCATTGCTTACCTCTCCAAACAGCTGAATCCCGTGGCTGCAGGGTGGCCACCCTGCCTGAAAGCCCAGGAGGCAACCAGAACCCTCGTCAAAGAAGCCGACAAATTACCTCTCAGACAGGCAATTCATGTTATGTGCCACATGCAGTCACTGCCCTAATGAATTCACATGGGTATTGGTGGATATCGAATACCAGTCTCACACATTACCAAGGTTTACTCTGTGAAAACCCCAGAGTGACAATAGAAATAGTGCGCAGTCTAAACCCTACCATCTTTTTGCCAGATGAGGAAGGGGCTCCTGAGCATGACTGTGTTGAAGTGACTGAAGAGGTTTATGCCAGTCGCCCTGACCTCCAAGACAAACCGTTCCCTTCCCCAGAAAAGACATTATTTACTGATGGGGGCAGTCTTTTTAAAAACTGGGAAAAGCTTGCTGTATATGCAGTCACCACTACCAAATGGGTGGTGGAAGCAGTATGTCTACTGCAGGGATGGTCTGCGCAATGAGTAGAACTCTGGGGGCTGGTCTGAGCCCTGGAGCTAGCTGCTGGGAAAGTGGTAAACATTTACACTGACTCTAAGTACACATTTGCTGCAATTCATATCCACAGGGCAATTTATAAAGAAAAAGGTCTCCTAACCACAGGGGGGAAGGAAATCAAAAACAAAGAAGAAATCCTCCAACTGTTGGAAGCAATCTGGAAACTAGACAAAGTCGCCATCATCCAGTGATGGGGACATCAGAAAGGAATGGATATGGTCTTTCAAGGAAACAAGCTAGCCGACAAAGCAGCTTGGCAAGCAGCTGAAAAACCAATGGAATACAAGTCCCAGAATTGACACTGTAGCTGTCCCTCTTAGGACAAGAGACTAATCAACTAAGCTATTCTCAGGAAGAACAGTAGTGGGCTAAGAGAGAAGGTGGAAGCTGAACCCACAAAGGAACTTGGTTACTCTCAGATGACCAGATTTTGTCCCAAAAGGAGCCGCTCATGCCCTCATCCAGCAATACCACCAACTCACCCACCTAGGGAAAACTGCGCTACAAGTCTTGCTCGGGAATTACTACTACATAGCCCCGCTAACTTCTCTTTGTGCCACCATCAGCAGCCAGTGCCAAGTTTGTGCCAAAAATAACTCTTTAGGAGGGCCCCCATACTCCAACAGGTGTCCAGCACACAGGGATGGCCCCCTTTGAAGATCTCACAGTAGACTTCTCAGAAGTGAAATCAAGTCAGGGGTACAATAATCTGTTGGCGATGATATGCACCTTTTCCAGTTGGGTTGAAGATTTCCCCACTCGCACTAAAAAGGCAAGAGAAGTGACTAAGGCTTTACTTACAGAAATCATTCCACGACATGGGCTGCCACTGTCAATTGGAAGTGACAATGGCCCAGCTTCATGGCTGCCATAGTCCAAGAGCTAGCAAAAATGTTAGGAATCAAGTGGAAACTCCATACCAGAATTCAGGGAAAGTTGAATGCATGAATCAAACCCTCAAAGCCACCCTACCCAAATTCTGCCAGGAAACTGGTCTCTCCTGGTTAGACTTACTTCCCTTGATCCTCCTCTGAGTTAGGTGTACCACAGGACCACAGGCTATTCACCCTTTGAAATTCCATTTGGGTGGCCACCCCCAATTATCCAGGCCTTTAAAGGAAATCTCAAACTTCTAGGGGAGGCTAGCCAAGATTCCATTCTCCAGCAGCTGGGGAAAACTCTTGCTGAAATACATAAAACTGTCTTGCCCCAGAATCTCATCACCCGATGCACCCCCAGCAGCAAGGAGACCTATTCTGGGTCAAAGACTGAAAAAAAGAACCCCTTCATCTTTCCTGGACAGGTCCACATACTGTGATCCTTGTAACTCCTACTGCTCTTAAAGTTGCAGGCCTCGTCCCTTGGTTCCATCATTCTAGGGTCAAGAAGGCACACCCTGATAAAGAGCAGGACACCTGGACAGCCTACCCCATACCTGGCCACCCCTTGAGAATGTGAGTCGCCCGGGATCCCCAAGCACCGACCTCATCAAATGCCTTCTGAATGGACCCCTTCTCCTGGTGGATCCTGTGCTAATACGGCCTGTTCACCTTGTTATTTGGAGTTGGACTTGCTGCTGTGGCCCCTGCAGACTGGACTGTTGTGAATAGAGCTAATTGTAATTGCTTACTGGTATATAATAGGATGCTTCTGTGCCTTGACTTGCTTGTCCTTTCCTTTCTTGCCCCCTCCCTAGGAGCCAATATTTGCCCCCAAAATGAAAGCTGCAAATTAGTCAAAGCTGGGGCAAACAATCCATGCTGAACACTTCAGTCCTGTTCTTGGCAGGTGCAACTTCAGCCTCTGTAATATTTGATGCTTGCAGGGCAATCCAAGATCACATTCCTTACACTGTGCTAGTTGCCCCATACCCCCACACCCCCATATCTGCACCCAGAACAGAGTGTAGGGGTTGCAACTATGGGAGTTATGACAAATACCTCTGCTGAGTCCCCCAAAAGGGTGGAGGATACTGCACTCTTGGAGCTTGCTGGTAGGTGCCTCTGCTCCCTGGAAGGGGGTCCCACCGAGTTCTCCATATCTTCTACAGAAAATCTCCAGCCCAGCAGGGTGTGGAATAGAAACCTGTGACCCTGCAAAACTCACCTTATTAAACATAACCACCAGATCAGAAAATACCCTTTTTAAAGGCCCAAAGAGGACTAAAACTAGGAATTGGAACATGTGACCCATCTGAGCCAGACCCAGGGGACTTCATACTGGTCCAACTGATCCCTGTAACCCAACCCTCAGAGAAAATCCTAATGAAAAATATCATTAAAGCTGCCCAAACACTAAAAGCCAAAGTTAGAAGAGCCCCCTGCAACGTCCTTTTGAACCAGGTTCCAAATTTCCACCAACTCCTAAATGAATCCCGGCCCAACATAGTGCCTCCTGCTGGCTATGCACTTCCTCCAGTCTAACCATCTTCCCTGTACCTGTTCCATGGAATGTAAACCTCCTGACTCATGACATCTCTGTGGTGGGAGCCAGGCCCCTCCCTGTCCACATAACCGAACCCCCAGAAAAACTGGCTAACTGTAAAACATATCTACCAGGTCTCCTTCAACTATCCTCCCTCTTGGAAGGGTTAACTGTAACACCACCCACCCACTCAATGAGCCTGACTGATGCGCTGCAAACTCCACCATCTGCGTCTGTTGCACCAACGCCTACTGGTGCCTACCCCAGGATGGCCAGGGCATCTACTACCTGGCTTGGCCAGTACCATCGTTCTCAGTGTATGGAGATGAATTGCCTGGAGAGCTCTCCTGAGCCAAATGAGCAATACAGGCATTTTTGATACTCTTAGGACTAGGAGTACTCAGGAGCACAGCAGTAGCAGGAGCTTCATTCGCAGTTGGTCAGGAGGACTTACAAACACTAGTACGGGAAACATCAAATGACCTTGAAGAAATATTGGGGGCCCTCAACTGGTTGCAAAACCAGATTGACTAGTTGGCAGAAGTGGTTTTACAAAACAGGTGAGGATTAGACTTGCTCACTGCAGGTTCAGGGGGGATCTGCCAGGCCCTGGGGGAAGACTG